>JBAMIE010173714.1:0-64092 GCA_037177295.1 Kaempferia parviflora | reverse complement strand
AAATGGCCCTGAGGCCATTTACGACTGTTGCGTGGCCTAAAAGTGAATGGCCCTGAGGCCATTCACGATGTTGCTGATTGTCTGTTGCTTGGCCATTGACTCTTTCTATAAGAATTTATCTTTCTCTTTCCATTCACGACCTGTTAAGGGGGGAGGACAGTCATTTGGATAGTTTGGTTTCCGCTGGAGGGCCCTGGTACGAAGCTATACTGAAAAAGCATTTGATTAAGCTCAAGCGCATGACTTTGAAGAAGATATTTCAGATGCCACAGCGGATTACTTGTAAGAAGCTATTTCAGTATAAGCTATATCAGATGCGACCTCAATTTCACTTTATATTAGGCCGAACTTTTAGGATTCAGAAGCACTTGAAGAAGCTATTTCAGATTCATCAACTCAAACAACTGATACAACTTTTGCATACGCCCGAGACCTAAACTCATCGACCAGAGACCGAAACTTATCTGACCTTGCCTTTGCCTTGGCAGACGGAGGCGCAACCTCAACTTAAAACCCCTTGGAAGCTACAGGTGCAACTACTCGACTTTCCTTCGTATGCTGCCATTGAACCTACAGCTCAAACCCAAACCCCATACGTGCCCTTCGGGTTACTCCTTACTTTACATCCCAGACGTTCCCATCGGGTTACTCCTGACTTTCCATACCTTCCGATCCCTTCGGTTCACTCTATACCTTAGACCACTACTGGCGTTCCCGTCCCGTCCTGTACCTGAGCCCAATGCTGATACTATAGATCTTTAGACCCACCCAAACTCATCAAAAGGAGAAGCCACTGACCCAGCTACAACTGAAAACTAAGGAGAAGCCGCAACTGCAACCACAACTCAAAACTCATCAAAAGGAGAAGCTACAGTAGAGAAATTAGCTACGGCAGAAGAAGCTGCCACAGTAGAGAAATTAGCTACGGCAGAAGAATCCGATGCTGCTAAAGGAGAGAAATTACCGGCTGCTAAAGGCGCTAAAGTAGAAGAGGCTGATACTGATACTGCTGCTGATACTGATACTGCTAAAAAAGTCTCTCAATCCTCTGGTACTGCTAAAGTAGAGAAAGTGGGGGCTTCCAAAGTAGATCAAGTAGAAGAAGCCCATGGGGCTGGAGTAGAATCTTCTGCTGCTACAAAAGTACCTAAATTCGCTACTGAAAAAGTAGACGTCTTATAATATATACGTTGGGGATTCCTAAGTTGGGGGAGAGAAAGACGCTACGGCTAAAGGCGCAAAAGAGAAATCCATAGGGGCTGTAGAATCCTCTGCTGCTACAAAAGTATACCAATTCGCAGCTCCTAAAGTAGATCCATTAGCTACGGCAAAAGTAGCAAAAGTAGAATCCCTTGGGTTTGGCAGGGCTGCTAAAGTTCCTAGGGCTGCTAAAGTTCCTAAAGGATAATCCTTTGTTCCTAGGGCTGCTAAAGTTCCTAAAGGATAATCCCTTGGTAGGGCAGATAAAGTCGATAAAGAGAAATCAGCTGCTGCTTCAAAAATAGCTCAATCCGGGGCTTGAAAAGTAGAGGAAAGTAGGGGATCCTTCGTAGTTTAGTTTTGAAGAAGGGGATCCTTCGTAGTCGTAGTTTTGAGCAAAGCCAAGGGATTCCGAGGCAGGGTCAGTAGGAGCTTGGGCTTCCGGGGCAGGGTAAGTTGCAGCTTGGGCTTCTGGGGCAGGGTCTAGAGATTCTGCAGCTGGGGCTAGAGCTTCTGGGGCAGGGTAAGGGTATGCTTCCTCTAATGCAACTGCTACTTGAAATGCAGGAAAGAATAGGGCTTCAGCAGCTGGGGCTAGGGATTCAGCAGCTGGGGCTAGGGATTCAGCAGCTGGGGCTAGGGATTCCGAGGCAGGGTATAGGGCTTACGCAGCTGGGGCTAGGTCTCCAGCTTCAGGGTCTGGGTCTGCGGCTTTCGGTACCCATATACTTGAACTAGAGAAAAGTAGCTGCTTCAGTAGAATCTCCTCTGGTGCTAAAGGAGAATCCTTTGGAAAAGGGGCAAGCTGCTTGAGTAGAATCCTCTGGTGATGCAAAAGTAGATAAAGGAGACTCCTTTGGTGGGGATACATTTGGTGGGGCCACAAAAGGAGTTCCCAAAGTAGACTACGTTGGCGCTGGGGCAGTTGTTCCTACTGTAGACTACGTTGGCGCTGGGGCAGTTGCTGGTGCTAGAATCCTATAGAGGGCTGGGGCAGTTGTTCCTGATTCAAAAGTCGTTCCTAAAGGAGACTCATCAGTTGGCGCTTGAAAAGTTGGGGGAGAGAAATCCTCCGCCTGTATATAATATAAGTTATAAGTCGCCCCATAGAATAAGTTAGCAGTTGGTACTGTTGGTACTAAAGTAGAATCCTATGCTGCTGCTAAAGTAGTTCCTACTGTTGTAGAAGACTCTGTTGGGGCTGGAATTTATAAGTCGTTCCTAAAGAGAAATCAGTTCCTACAGCTCGAGCTACAAAAGTAGAGAAATCCTCTAGGGAAGCTACTGCTACGGCTAAAGTAGATAAATACCATGGGGCAGCTAAAGTAGCTAAAGTATAAGATTCCGTAGGGGCAGATAAAGTAGATCAAGTAGAAGAGAATCCGGTAGGGGCTGCTAAAGAAGTTGCTAAAGAGAAAGATTCTGCTGCTTGAAAAGTAGCTGCTCAATTAGCGGCTGCTAAAGTAGCTAAAGAGAAATCCTCTGGGGCTTCAAAAGTGGAGAATGCAGATGCCGGCTCCTTTGATGCTTTTGCTTCTGTTGAACCTCTAACTTCAGAATCCGTTGGGGCTGTTCCTGGTGTTCCTAAAGTAGAAGACTCTGGTGATGCTTCAGTAGAAGACTCTGGTGATGCTTCAAAAGGAGCTCAATTCGGGGCTTCAAAAGTAGATCAATTCGCTACGGCAAAAGGCGCTAAAGTAGAAGAATCCTTCGTTGGTAGGGCTGCTAAAGTAGATAAAGGAGACTCATCAGGGGCTTCAAAAGTCGCTAAAGAGGAGGCTGCTACTGCTACAGCTAAAGTATAAGAATCCGCTAGGGCTAGGGACTTAAACGACCCTATTTCTACCTATACCCACTAGGGACCCTATTTCTACCTATTTCTACCCACTACACTAGGGACTGAAACCTATTTCTACCTATTTCTACCCACTACACTAGGGACTTAAACGACCCTATTTCTACCCACTAGGGACCCTATTTCTACCCACTACGACCCTATTTCTACCTATACCTACTAGGGACTATACCCACTAGGGACTATACCCACTAGGGCTAGGGTATGAGAAGTAAGGTGTCAGGGACTACAGTAGCTACGGACTCGGATAGGACTGAATGAAAGCAAACATATGCCGGCTCAGTTGAGAGTGAATTGCCTACCCTGTCTGAGTACGGTTCGGAGAGTCTGGTTCGGAGAGTACGGTTCGGAGAGTATGGTTCGGAGAGTACGGTTCGGACTCGTACGTAATTAATTTAGTATATGGTGCTGGGTGGGACTGACTCCTCATATTAGTATATGGTGCTGGGTGGGACTGACTCCTCATATTAGTATATGGTGCTGGGTGGGACTGACTCCTCATAGAGGGATAGATCTATGGTCAAAGGGATAGATCTATGGTAAAGTAGATAAGGTACCCTTTAACCTGTTCTGGTTCCGCTGGTGACCTAACCGCCTATAATGTAAGTTCCCCTGAGTTGAAGCTTTGGAAATATATATACTGGGGCCTGTCCTCCTCGTTGGGGACCTAACCGCCTATAATGTAAGTTCCCCTGAGCGGAAGCTTTGGAAATATATAGTAAGGGGCCTGTCCTCCTCGTTGGGGACTATTGAAGATCTTGAAAGAGCAGCTGTAAAGACGGGACAAGAACTAGCGACTGAACGAATGAGTGAAACGGAGTTCACAACGAAAAGAGTATGGTACGAGCGTTAGCGACGTTACGACGGGGCGGATACGCGAGAAGAGGGGCAGATCTTTCGTAACTGAACCATGGGGCGTTAGAAAATATTCTACGTCAGAGAATGCAAGAGAAAACCTGACAGCGAAAGCAAGAGGAAAGTAGGTGGGATTCGGCTTGGCTGGCTTGGGTCATCCCTGATAAGGGAATGATAGAGATCACTTATTACGTATGCGACAGATATGCGACAGAGGATCCGAAAGGGATACTAACTGGAATGACTCCCGAAAGGGATACTAACTGGAATGACTCCCGAAAGGGATACTAACTGGAATGACTAGAGCTGGCTAACTAGAATGAGACTACCGAAAGGGATCCTAACTGGAATGACTAGAGCTGGCGAAGAATCTTGTATCGAAGGAGTTCACTCAGTGACACTTCAGCGCTCGAAACCCAATTTGACGGATTGTACCACTAGGGCCTCACATTTCTTCTTCTCTTTGCTATGTCCTCACATTTCTTCTTCTCTTCTCTTTGCTATGTTGTCCTCTTCTTCTCTTTGCTATGTCCTGGTATCCGTTCCTTTATTGCTATGTCCTGGTATCCGTTCCTTTATTGCTATGTCCTGGTATCCGTTTCATTATCTGGATCCAGGAGAACAGGAACGTGAATAGGCGAGATAGGGGATCGAACCATTTCTTTCGAGTCCAGCACTGCCTTTCCACTTCGAGGACCCTTCTCCGCTTCCGGAAGAGCAGTTGGAGAGGGCTTTGCTTTCCTTGGTTCTTTCTTACTACAAAATTCTGCTGATGTTTTTTTTTAGGGGGTAAGTAGGTGACCCATACTTGGAAACTTTTAAGTGACCTCAGAAGAAGTGACCTCAGAAGAAGTGACCTCAGAAGAAGAAAATGGACGTAAGGGATCGACTTCGGTAGACCCTGATAGGACTCGACCATAGGGTACCATAGTAGACCCTGATAGGACTCGACCATAGGGTACCATAGGGTAAGATAGTCAGATCTTTCGAATAGCCATACATATTCTATGTAGACTTAAGAACCTCTTGCGAATAGCCATACATATTCTATGTAGACTTAAGAACCTCTTGCCTAGTTAATTGCGGTTGATAGAGGGTATTACCTAGCTCCCTTCAAATTAGGGGCAGATCATTAGTAGTTAGCTAAGGGCAGATCATTAGTAGTGTTCTTTATATGGCCCCGTAAGTTCATGGCTGAGCGTACTTATTTTCCGGGCACGCGTTATATCTGGCAGTCCACTCCTTCATGAAGGACTAGGGATCGAGTAGCTAGGCAGGCTGCGGCTACTGAAGCTGCTACTGATCTTACTGATGCTATCTATATAGGCAAATGTAGCTATTGCTCCATAGTACTAGTACACAGGTGCTGCTCCCGAGTAGACTGGGGCTGAGGCTAGAGAGGACACACTGTAGCTACTGATACATAGGACACTGTTGCTGAGGCCAGTGGGGCTACTCTTGAGGCTTTTCGAGTCCACGTATTCCTAACGTAAGAGTAAACAACTGCTCGGCCGCGAAAGAACTTAGCATACGCACGAGACAAATTAGGGTATAGCTTGTGAGCAACTCTTAAGCGAACAATAAATACAGAGGAATACAGAACAAGCAATACAGGAGCATACTTCCCAGAATCTGAATATGAATCATACCTCTCAAAAGAAACACTTTTAGTAGCTCGTTCCTAAAGTAAATGCTTCAAAAAAAGGTACTAAACTAAAGGAAATACTACCACTGGGGCTACTCTTGCTACTGCTACGGCTACTGAAGCTAGTCAGGCGTATATAAGAAGTTTCCTGCCTTTGTTGCAGTTACTGCTACTACCCTTGGGACTCCTTTAGTCGCTAGTGTGAGGCTACTACTCTTGTTGCTGATCTTGCTACTAGTAGGGCTACTATGAGAGGGAAGGGAATAGTCTTAGGGTCTCCAAGGGGCTTCGACTCGAGAGTTCATCCGGGGCTGCGGCAAATTATAGTAAGGGGGCCTAAAATCAATATAAATTCTTCGACTTTTGAGTTTCACCCAAGGGGCACAACACAACTTGTAGCTACAGCTTTGGATAGTAAATCCTTCGCAAAAGGTTCCTACTGAGGGAACCGTAGCAACAAATTATACTAGGCGAGCAATATCACAATAACTAAGAAATTTTGTACATAGGAAATACTTCTACCCAGAACGTCGAAGCTGAAGCTAAAGTTGAAAACTGACTAACTAAACGAAAGCCAGCTATAGCTATAGAGTAGACTGGTCCTGATACAAAGTAGAGACGACTAAGACTACTGCTCCTGCGGCTACTGCGGCTACTGAAGCTAGGCATGATGCTGCTGCTGCGGCTACTACAACTAGATAGGGCGGCTACTGAGTACATACACTCTTCCTACTGAAGCTACTCTGGGATCCTGCTCCGGCTGAGGATACATAGGCGTACACTACGGCTAAAGTTCCTGTTCCTAGGGATGCGGCTAGGGATGCGGATAGTGAGTACATTGGGGCTGCTCTTGCTGCTGCTGTTGACGCTTTCGAGTACAATGGTACCACTATGGGAGTTCTTCCGAGGGTTAGTTCCTTAGGGTTCTTCGACTCTTGAGTCAGCACCTGCGCCTTTTGAGTTGATCCGTGGCTTCGCCTTCTGAGTAGAGTCAAGGATTTACATACTTAGGTATACTACTCAGGAGGGAAATAGAAGTACACAACCGCTCGGCCGCGAAAGAGAACCTCTGCATACATGCGAAACTTCCTAGGAGAGAGCTCTAGAGCAACACGTGCAAGACTTAGTAAGGTATACTTTGTGTAACTTAGTTGCGAGCAAAAAAGACATAGTAGCATACTATCTAAAGAAATATACTTATACCCATAACTTGAAGCTGAAGCTAAAGTTGAAAACTTACAAAAATAATAAATACTAAAATAAATATAGATACAGAGTAGACTATAAATAAAGGAGTAGCAACTAGTGAAGCTAAATAGGAAGCTAGGCATGCAGCGGCTACTGCTGCTGCGGCTCATGAGGCTACTACTCTTGTTGCTGATCTTTCTATTCTACTAGTAGGGCTCTACTCTTACGATACGAGGGACTAGTCTTAGGGTCTTTTTACTTAGGGAGGGGCTCTGCGCCTTGAGAGTCCAGTCTGTGGCTTAGGCTTCTGAGTTGGTACGAGACTTATGAGTTTACTAAACGTGCACAACACAACTCGGAGCTCAAGAGTCTTCCTGCTCAGCTGTACACGAGCTACTTCGTAAAGAGGACACTGGCGCTCTTCTGCTTTGGATCCAATCCTTCGCAAAAGGTTGCTACTGAGGGAACCGTAGCAACACTCCTAAACTTAGTATAGGCTGTCTTTTGTGTAACTTAGTTGCGAGCAATATAACAAGGAGGAATACTAGTTAACTTCAAGAAGAGACTTCGTACCCATAACTTGAAGCTTCATCATACTCAACACCAAGACTTTGACTCGCTTAAAAGAAGTTGTTACTAAAGTAGTTGTTGACTTAAAAGAAGTTCGTAAACTCATAAATACTAGTACAGAGTATACTACTGCTGCTGCTAGTGAGGCTGCTAGTACTACTGTGGCTACTGAAGCTGCTGCTGCTAGTGAGGCTGCTAGTACTACTGTGGCTACATAAGCTACATAGGCTACTACATAGGCGGCTAGTGAGTCCATTGTGGCTACTGCAGTTCCTGTTGCTAGGTAGGGTTGCTGCTGCTGTTGCAGTTGCTCCTGTTGCTGGGTCGTGGGCTGTTGAGTAGGTACCAAGTAGCTCTGCCACTTTTGAGTTTAGGCGTTGCTTAGGAGTTCTGACTAATTACATCAAATACTTAACATCTGTAGGATGTACATCTAATACTTAACATCTGTAGGGTATACGACTCTGTTGTGAGGGTGATTTTAGTTCCTTGTGTTTTTTTCAAGCGTCCTTGGGCCGTCCTTGTGTGTTTAACTAGAGGAAGTAAACTGGCGAGTAAGGAAATGCATTTAGGACGGTCCCCTACGCAAGAGGAAGTACATCATTTCCCGAACTTCATTTTTTGGGTCCCGAGCCTTTCAGACTTCTAAGAGTAGAGAAGGCTCGGCCTTTCGAGTTTTGCTTGAATTGAGTTCAAACCTACTTCAGCTCTACTGAATTGAGATAGGAGTTGATTTGACTTGGAGAGTAGAGATTTTCCTTTCCTGACCTGTCGGCATTGAATTGAGATGGGTTTGATTTGATTTAACTATCGTAGATATGTAGTATGGTATAGTTCTTTCCCTCGCTTCGGGGTCCCCTCTCCAGGCCACCCCTCACTCATACAACTTGACTTGAGATTAGGCATGAAGGGGATAGATTCTTTATATATACCTGTTTGCGCCAGCCTCAAAACTTGGTTTATAGCTTTCATTCAGTTAAGTCAGACAAGGCTGAGGTATTTCTTGTCAACTGAAAGGAGATCGGATTGATTTCAGTATCTCTAGGACTCACTTCGCGGTTGTCGACTAGGATTTCTTTATATTAATTTTAGGTAAATTCGGATTAGTCTACAATAGCCCCTTTGGCTATTTCTTCTACTCAGCATAGCGGAGCTCTTTATATATTATACAGACGGATTAGAACTTAACTTAATATTATGGGGGGCCAAAGGGGCTATTTCTCTCCCTTATCGAACTTATATTTAGTAGGCAATCGGATAGAAATAAATACAGATGCCAGAGCGAGATGCCAGCAACTTAAGACCAGAGCAGTCAACGGAAGACCGAACAAAGGAATAGGGATCAGCAGCAGGAAATACAGATGACAGGGCATTGGGCGAAGGTCTCGATCGACAGGACAGCAGCAAAGACAGACCTCAACTGCAGAGGACAGCAACAACAGCGAGATGCAAGGGTCTCGTTCAAACAATAGGAAATAAGGACGGTTGAATTCCTTTCATTGACAGGTTCGAGAGGATTGGGAAATCGAAACCGAACAGATGCAAGGAGAATCGTTCAAACAACAGATTCAAGAGAAAGCGAACAGGTATTGAAATGACAGGAGACGAGAGGATTGGGAATGGGAGGCATGTATTTGAGTGATTGGGAAGCGTAGAAGGTAGAGTTAAGGGATTTGAGTTGAGTAGATAAGGAATGAAAGGAGTTGAAAGATCGGATTGGAGATAAGGAATTCAATATAGAAAGATCGGATTGGGAATGGGATTAAGGTAGGCAACTGGGGTTGACTTCTCTGGGGTTGACTTCTAGAGTTGAGAGAGCAGAACAGGGCTCGATAGCTCAGTAGAGTTCATAAGAGTAGAGAGAACTGGGTATTGAGTCGAGAGGGCAGATCGAAGGTATCGATCTTTCGTAGTTTTTGAATGTTGGGGAAGGGTCCTAGGAGGTATGCTTCCAAGAAGAGGGTTTCAGTAGGGGATGGTGCGGAAAGGGAAGATGCAAAGGCAACCGAAGATGAGTTTAGGTCTTCTCCGGAGTGAGAAGTTGAAGTAGGGTCTGGGGCAACAGACCAAGGGGAGAAGCAGACCAAGGAATCGAAGAAGGGGAGTTAAGTAGTGTCTGTGGCTGCAGACCAAGGAAAGGAGTTCATCCAAGAAGGTTGCAGTAGTTGAAGTAGGAGCTGTTGCTTCCAAGAAGAGGGTTGCAAGTAGGCAAGGGTATCGACTTCGGAAAGGGCTGATGAGTTTAGGGCAGATGCATCAGAAAAGAAAGATGCAGTTTCATTTGATTCAAAAAAGTATGAATGAGTTTCGTCTTAAAAGAAAGATGGATTCCACTTCGAAGAGTAGAGTAGAGACCCTTTCATTGACTTCAAGAGTCGTTTTGACTTCAAGAGAGCCTTTCATTGAGTTCAAGAGCCTTGAAGACAGAGAGCTGACCCTTCAATTGACTGGATTGGGTAGACAAACAGATAGGGTATCGGTAGACAGAGCTGACTTGAGGAATTGAGTTACGACTTCGAAGAGGGGAATTCAGTTACGATAGCTCAGTTGACTTCAAGAGAGTAGAAGACTTCGAAGAGGAGAGAGTGAGAGGAACGAATGGAGTGGGCTAAGGCAAGGGCTTCCAAAGGGGTTTCAGTAGGGTCTGGTGCGGCCTAAAAAGAAAGTCAACACGCAGATGAGGAATCAACTTCAGCCCTTCTAATATAGTAAATTGCTGCTGAGGAGTCAATCCAAGAGAAGTCAACCTGCAGACGACAGGTACAGTTGCTCTTGAAAGGAGACCTCATTTGACTGGTAGATAAGAATAATTGAATTCCATTGAAAAGAAATACCTTATAGAAATAGCAAAGGCAACCGAAGGGCTTTATATAGTAAATTGAGGGCTTTTCTTTTTTGAAAGGGCAGCCCCTTAACTTATATACGCGGTAGAGATAGAAATAACAGGTGCAGGACGGGAAGGGAACGAGAAAGGATAGGAAGGGAACGACAGATCCAAGGGCAGGCAGCTGAGCAGTCAATAGAATAGAAAGGGAAGGGAAGTTGCACCTTCCGCTGAGGCTTCTCCTGCTTCGACTTCCCCATACTTATCAAAACGTTCGAAGTTGAGACTTCACCTGGAGCATCTCGTTTTGATGAGGTTTACGTTGGGGCAGATGCAAAGGCAAGGGTCTGGTGCTTCTTCTCCTGAGGTTGAAGTTTAAGTTAGAGCTGGAGCTGTTGCTTCCAAGAGGGTTTCTGAAGTTGAAGTAGGAGCTGGGTCTGATGATTCAGAAAAGAAATCCGTTGATTCAGTTGCACCTTCACCTGAGGTTGAAGTTTCAGTTTCACCTTGGTTCGATAGCTCAGTTGACTTCAAGAGAGAGAAGTTCCTTGAAGACTTCGAATAGTAGAGTTGAGAGGACAGGATAGGGCATCGACTTGGAGTTGAGGGTAAGTTGACCCGTCGAATTTACTTCAAGAGAGATAAGGAGAGGGACTAGGAGTTGTTTCGGTTTAGGGTATTGAATTCTATGAGTTGAGAAGAGTTGAACTGGGAGTCGTATAGTGATTTCAGAGGTCTTTGACTATCCTATTTATGGAGTTTCCCAATCGCTCATTCCTTACTACTTCTGATTCTGAATTGAGGTGTTAGGGTAGACCAAAGACTTGTTGAGTAGAAGAGCCTTTCAATTGAGTAGAGCTGACCCTTCAATTGATTAGGGTAAGGAAAGGATCGGTCAGCCGATAGTCGATTGGTTTGAATTGACTTGTAGAGTTCTTCGACTGCTGATGAGTTACGAGAGCAGACTTGAGGAATTGACTTGAGGGGAATTCAGTTACGATAGCTCAGTTGGAGTTGGGGCTTCCAGTAGAGGAGAGCAGCTACTCCACGTCGCTATCGCAGCAAGAGGTACTTATCTTATATATTATACAGTTAGAACTTAACTTAATATTTAATCCGTTGAGTGTAGAAAACAACGAATCGAGATTCATAGCGAAGGTGATGCCAGTGTTCCAAACGTAGGTAAGTCCAACTACAACGTACGACTGAGAGAGCAATACACCCATTTGAAGTACGAGTCTGATAAATGATTCCTTCATACTACGGAGGAATCGTACTTGAGTACGAGTCTGATCTTTAGTACGAGTCTGAGAAATTCCTTCATAATTGTTACATCCAGGAAAGGGTCTCAAAACCAGACCACTAAACTGTCCTCTTGTTTACCCGTAGACCTGTCATCGACATTCAATTATACTAAATAATTCAACTATCCTTATGAACTACTTCAAACTCAAGGAAGAAGCAACAGACACAGGTGAAACACCCACTTCATCGATTGAATCCTCAGCGGCCACACTTGAAGAAGTTGTTCAATCCTCCTCGGATGCAACAGCTGCACTTGAAGTTGCTCAATACTCGGATGCCACAGCTGCACTTTAAGTTGTTCCATACTCGGCTGACACAGCTGCCCTTGAAAGAAGTGCAATCCTCTACAAAAAGCACTATATACAGACTCAGATGCACATCCCCTTACTGCATTTGCAGTTTACTTCGCATCCCCAATTTACATAGACCCATATGCCTTAGCCTCAACAAACTCATAAGCCCGTTACCGCATTTCAAGTTGACTTGGATTGAATCCCTTAAATTCGGTACCCAATTGGAGAACTAAGGAATTAAAGGGGAAACTCCCACATAAACAGAAACTGAAAACACAAGGATCAACCTCAGACAAAGCTTAAACACAGGACGAAACCTCAGCCAAAGGAGAAACTTCAACCAAAGGCTCAGCCCTAGTAGAAACTTAAACCTAAACCTAATATATAGACATCTTCAAATACTGTGCAACTCATATACATTCAATCCGCGCCTTCCTATGCTGCCATTGACCCTACGGTGACTTCTTCGATTGCATACTCAGCTGAACTTTCCTCAGGTGAACCTTTGTACGCAGCCCCTGACAATATATAACAGTCGTTCGGTTACCTTGCATATGTTCCTGACTACCTTGCATGCACCCTTAGGTTCAGTATTCCCTTACGCGCTCCCTTTGGTTCAGTCTGACTTTCCATTACTCCTTTATAGGCGTTACGCTACCTTACTTTTCTTGTGTTGATCTCCCTTTTCAGTCTGACTTTTCTTATACTCCTTCACAGTAGTTCCGGTCCGATCCCGCCACTCCTTGCAGTCGTTCCTGTTGCATCCATTACCGGATGGGGAAGTTGCCACTAAAGGAGAAGCCTAATCAGGTAGGGCTGCTAAAGTCGCTAAAGTAGACTCAGTTGGGGATGCTTTACTTTGAAGGAAAGGATTGACATACTTAGTAGTTTCGAGGAAAGGATTGACATATGCCGGAGTAGGATACAGAGGAGCGCTTCGGCTCTTGAGTCAGCAACTAAGGCTAAGGATGCTTCGGCTCTTGAGTCAGCAACTAAGGCTTCGGTTGACCTAGCTATGGGTACAGAATCTATTTCGGTTGACCTAGTAAAACAAGTACAAATCATTTGCACTGAACACGTACCACCTCAGAAACTGACCTACTTCGACTTCAAAAGGAGAAGCAACAGAACCAAACGCGTCTTCGACTACCCCAGCGCACTCCTTTACTTCGTATGCTGCAACTTTGGCTGCTGACATTGAATCCTCAGCCACAACTTAAAACCACTTCTTAGATTCACTCCTCAGATGCACTTGAAGAAGTTAAATCCAAGGCTGACACAGGTGACCTTTCATACTCGGAATGACCCAGCGGCACTTAAAGAAGTTCAATCCTAGGCTGACACAGCGGCACTTAAAGAAGTTGTTCAATACTAGGCTGACACAGCTGACACTTCAGAAGTCAAATCATACGCAGCCCTTTAAGAAAGGTTCCCCTTCAGAAGTCAAATACGCAGCTGACCCTTCAGAAGTTAAATACGATGCGGACCCTTCCTCAGCTTCCCTTGAATCCTAAGCAGCCCCCTACTCGGGTTCCCTTGAAGAAGTCAAATCATAAGGGGCAACTTCAAAACAACCCTTGGAAAGCTCCAGGGGCAACTCCAATCAATCCTGTCGTTCCTAAGGGGCGAAAGAGCTGAACGTAAGGGAAGGGTATCCCTCGGATATGCTCGACTGATAAGGAGAGGGTATCCTAAGATAGAGCTCGAGCGCCCCTAATTTAGTAAGTTGAGAGGGCCGACTACAAGAATAGCTGTATTGAGGCAGCGCAATACCGTTTTAGTTGGGAGATTGTAGACTAAGATAGAGCTCGACTGTTAAGGAGAGGGGCGACACAAGGAGGCAGCGACCGATAGGTCGATTGTAGACCCTGATAGAGCTCGAGCGTATGCGAGAGGGTATCCTAAGATAGAGCTCGACTGTAAAGGTAAGAGTAAATGGCCGTCAGCCTAAAAGTAAATGGCCCTGAGGCCATTTACGACCTGTTGCTGATCGACTGTTGCTTGGGCCGACTACAAGAGTATTTGAGGGATCGACCAATAGGGAGATTGTAGACCCTGATAGAGCTCGACTAATATTGATAAGGTAAGAGTAAATGGCCGTCAGCCATTTACGACTGTTGCTTGGGGCGACTAAAAGAATAGCTGTATTTGAGGCAGCGCAATACCGTTTTAGTTGGGAGATATACGAGTAAGATATAGCTCGAGCGTATGCGAGAGGGTATCCCTCGGATATGCTCGACTGATAAGGTAAGAGTAAATGGCCGTCAGCCATTTACGACTGTTGCTTGGGGCGACACAAGGAATAGGAGAATAGAGGCAGCGACCGATAGGTCGATTGTAGAGTCAAGATAGAACTCGAGCGAATATTATGCGAGAGGGGCGGAGAGCTGCCTAATAAAAAACATAAGTAATATTTGGGAAGTGGCGACGGAAAGAATAGCGTATTTGAGGCAGCGACCGATAGGTCGATTGTAGAGACTGATAGAGCTCGACTGCTAAGGTAAGAGTAAATGGCCAAGCAACAGCCGTAAATGGCCTCAGGGCCATTTACTCTTTCCATTTACGACTGTTGCTTGGGGCGAAGAGCAACAATGAACGAAGGGAAGGGTTCGATTCCATCAATTTCTATTACACCATTAAGAGCTCCCTCATAAAGATAAGGACAGGCTTGATCAATTGAGTCATGCGCATCCATTGAGTAAACGGGCCCGCTACGCAACAGTTGAGCTATTGAGTCAAGCTACTGCGCAATCTTTGCTAGGCTCCCTTAGCCCTGAGATTAGGAGTTCTTCAAAGACCGAGACAGCCAGGTTCAAGAGCAGGTTAGCTGAGAACGCCGTAGATACAGCAGGGCTGGCCCAGACCACCTTTAATGATAACTGATCCCAGCCTCACCGAGAACTCAGCCAACTGAACTTGGACTGGACACGAAACCTTTATCATCTATTTCATTTGAACTCCGCCTCTCGAACAAAGCACTGCACCTCTATTTTCGGCTGAACCATCTTGACGTCGCTAGCTCGAACTGAGCATCTTTCATAACCTAGTATGATCTTATGACCGTTCGTACTATCTGCTAAGCTTCTACCCATGTAGCTGCACTCTATCCCCCTCATAAGTGGCTGACTCGACTCCGTATTAAAGGATCTAACCTATTGACAGAGTTAAGGAATGGTACCTATATAAAGGATGGTGCAATGGGAGAGGGCAGAGACAAGGACCTCTGAATACGAATCGGCACTGAGTCCAGACACCCAAACTAATCTAGATGAGAACTCGACAGCACTATACGAATAGGAAATGGAAAAGGAAAAAAGATGATAGTATGGCTATAGAAAGAACTTATATTAAGTGGTGTTGTATTTCAAGGATTGATTGAAACGAGAAACTAGGTACCGCGTACACGAGAGAGTAGATCCAGAGAGCTATGGGGATTGGGAAAGAGGTAGGGTTGAGACAGATCCTTTAATTTAGACTTCCTACAATCCTGGAATCTCAGATGTGTAAGACAAGACCACGCAATCAAATACTGGAAGCTTGCTATACACTCGTTCGGACACCTTGACCCAATGGAAGCTGCGAGTAAGCACCACCTTCTAAGTCTAGACAGACCCCTTCAGTGTGTGATAACCTCTCCTTTGTTCGAACTCCGGATAGTCTACCTGCTCTATGCCTTAGGACTTTACCTGTCAGTCTGGAGTAGAGTCTTTTATCAAAACGTAGAGGAGGATAAGATAGTCTCTAGCCCTCTATTTATTGGCTTTGCTCTCGAATAAAAGCGCATCTCATTTCCCCCTTTCCTCTAGCTTTCCTATTCGACTGCATATGGTATACTTGAATTGTGTGACTGAGAAATTTCAATATAAAGATACTTGCAATGAGTCTACCTTCCCTTTATATACTACAATTGTATAGAGAGTTGCGTGCTGATACTATATTAAGAAAGAGGTACTATTGCCCCCATCTACCCTAAGATCAGACCCTATCAGGGCACGGTTTTCCTTTATTTAGATTCTATTGACGTACTATGAGATGCGAGAATGACTAAGCCCCGATTTAATTATGTCTTTCTTGTACTTGAACGACTCGCAGACATTATTCTGGCCTTCGGGATGCCTCTACTTTCTTCTTTGTGCTGAACACTCCTCCTATCCTTTCTTTATCTTTTAACACCGCTCTTCCTCTTTTCTATTTCTTTTGTATTTCTTCTTTAGTATTTTGATGCGTGAGTAATTGATCCAGAGTGGACGGACAAATGGAGTGCTTAGTTCTCTAAGGAGTGAAGTTCCTTGCTTTGTATTGATCTCTCCTCTTTCTTTTCTCTACTCTTCTATGTTGCGATGTTCGTACCTTTTCTTTACAATAATAGTCAATATAATATGAAATGGAGAGAGAGAATGAAGATCTTCTCATATAAAGTCAAGAGTGAAAGGTTGTCTCGCACGCTCAACTATAGTTATGAGGCACCTTAGATATATATGAGGATTCCAGCTCCTATCATTAAATTAGTCAATAATTTAACTACTTACTTCCGCTAGTTAGACACAACAAGATTCGCTAAAATGAAAAGCAAGTATCAGAAGGACAGAGCGGGGGCCCCCCATTGCCAAGGGGAGGGTCGCACTGGAAGGAAGAATATTCTACGCTCTCAAGTTATAGATCTACTTCTTATATAAGTCTTGATTCATTCCTATCCTAGAATAAGGACTGTCTCAAACCATCTCACTCAGTAGCAAACCTCACTCATGCAGGAACCGTAGACTAAACTTCTCTCTCTAAAGGAAGGATCAATTTTATAGGATCTCTCGTTCGCTCCAGATCTCATTCTTTCATTCCAGATTCATTCTACTTAATCTTTCCTTTCACTTATCTAACTAAATCTTATAGCAGAGATAAGGTTCACTTTCTAATGTGATACGATCCATCGCGTCACTTGAACTTAGCTCCTTCTTTCCCATGTTCTTATACTTCTCTCTCTTTATTTAATTTCTCAGTCAGGAGAGATCAGGCCAGGTATTATAGTTACAAGCCCTGCTATTGAAGCTGCCACTCGAGAAGGGGCGAAGAGCTGCCCTTAATTTAGTAAGTTGGGGAAGGGGCGAAGAGCTGCCCTTAATTTAGTAAGTTGGGGAAGGGGCGAAGAGCTGAGTATTGCGAAGGGAAGGGTACCCACGATAAAGTGAGACGATAGTCGATTGGCGAAGAGCTGAACGTAAGGGAAGGGGGTAAGGCTTTAGTCTACTTTCGATTAAAGTTTCGATCGAGTAGAAAGAAGACTCACTACTCAATTCGAAGGCCTTCGGCCCCTTGCCTCAGAATATAAATATTTCCCTTTTTTGCTTCTTTTGTTTGAATATGCTTATAGCACACTTTCTGGTCGTCCCTCCAGCACACGGGGGTCGGCCCGTAGCACCGGGGACGAAGCATAGAGCTTACTGACGCCTGTTGTACTGGAGTGGTTCATCGTCAAAAGAACAACAATGGGTTGTAACATTTTCTATTGATTTGTCTAGAGGATGTAAAAGAGGGCTTTCTCGTCTAAAGGCAGGGTTATCAGAAGCACGAAAAGAAGACACTGCTTGTCAGGAGCAGAGCTGGGAGGAATTTAGCGCTATGGACTAAATCTCCAGATCCGGGAGAGAAAGCAAAAGAAGACGGAATAGAATCCGAGACCTACGCTTGCAACTACCTTATTCGCCCACTGAAACGGCACTGCGGATTCATTCTATTGAAGCGTAACGTAAAAAGACACCTGCTAACAAGAAGTCTAGCTATTGGCAATTTGCTTCTGAAAGAGAAGAAAAAGAATGTTTATAGAAATGAATCTACCATCCTACCGATTTCTCTTTTTTGTTGAAACACGCAGGCATACTGTAATGCCTTTTGGCCGCTTGAGTGGGAGAGATATACCATATGCTTAACCACTGCACTATGAATGTCGAAGATTAACCTAGGAATGGTGGGGTTCTATTGCAAGAAGAAATTCTTGCTAACGGCAGTGGGACTCCTGCGGTTTTGTCTATGGTTACCACTTAGCAGAGTCCTTTTCGTGACCTAAGAGATTTTCATACGGCGAGAGTCATGGAAGAAGGTATGACATCAATCACTCGACGCTGTGAACAAAACTAAAGCTTTCGCGTGGCCTACCTTCTCGATCTGAGAATGATTACGCGGTCAGTCCTTTTCCTGGCCTTTCTGCTTTCACATCTGGATGCCGAGAAGAAGCTCTTTCTCTTTCTCGTGAGACCTTCTGTCGATGGAAAGCTTATCACATGGCTCCGCTACGACTCATCAACCAAGGCTTGGAAAACTGGATGACGAAAGCAAAAGGGATAACATGAGTAGCGGACTTTGTTTTTGGTCTTGAAAGACCAGAAAGACCAATTATGCGCCAATAAGACCACCAAAAGCCTTTGTGGCACTAGTGTTACACAGAAGTCATGGGCAAGCAATTTGACTTTGTTGAGTTTCAGTAAGAAAAGCAAAAATGACAGTAAGGACATTCTCTGCCTCAAGTCCCATAAATTACAAAGGCGACAAGGAGGTTATAGAAGTACCAAGCCCGTTCCATCGCGAAGAAGAGGGAAGCCTCCTACCCGGAAAGCGATTAGTCGCAAGGTGAAAAGATTCTATTCTATTATTCCCAAAATAGCCCAGGGAAAGAAAAGTTCAAATGCTGAAGTTCGACTAAAGGCTTGAAAATACCAATACTGCTGATGGGGAAAGAAATGCCTCCAACAACAAATCCAATCTTTAGGGATCAAAAAATAAGAAAATTTGCCTTATATATATATATCTTTCCGCAGCAATTAGTATAGGAGCTATTATTATATGATATTAGCGGTGGAATGATGCTGATAAGAATCCGCGAGTGTTCAGTAGTCCTCGACTTTTCCAAAATACTTATGATGGGTTTTTAGGGTCTCCCCTCAACGAGCTTCTCACCGATCAGTTTCCTTGGTTGTACAAAGTTCTCTATCTATCTTTATATATATAGTTCAAATGGAATGCGATGAGCTTCTATGGCATCCGGAATCCGATTTCTCTGTCCTTTTTGATTATTTCAGTGAAAATCCCAAGCAACAGGTCGTAAATGGCCTCAGGGCCATTTACTTTTTCTATAGGAGATCAACTTTTCGAAATTCTGTTGTCGATTTCCCTGCTAAAAACCCGTTTAGGCGAAAAACAAAAGAGTCAATGGTGTACCCCCTACTATAGTAATTTCTGACCTGTTGCTAGGGTTTTTCAACTTTTTTTAAATTTAGTTGTGCATTTCCCCATCATAAGTAAAGTAAGAAGAGCTATTAAAAAGAAAGCTAATCACTAGCAGTTCAAGGAAAAGTGAAATGAGCTTTCCCTCCTACAGTATGGGAATGTGAACTTGATCAGGAGGCCTGAGGTCGGTCAGGGGAGCCAAAGCAGCTCCAGCTCAGAGCTCAAATTAGAGAAAGGGGGCAGGGTGGCCGATCCAGCTACCAGTATAGGGAATGCCCAGGCTGGGGGCATGTTTACACGCACTTGCTTCCGAGTCAAGTAGGAGGAAGTCGGCCAAGCCAACAAGGAACCGAGCAAGGATAGGAGTCTCAATCACGTGTACGACGGTCGACGGGCGAAAGGGAACCAGAGCAGCAAGCATCACAACTAGGGACCCGCCACTTCCACGGGCACCATCGGATCTGGAAAGAAATTATATGGTCGAGGCGCTACAGCAGCTTGGAATTGACGCCAGGCCGACGTCTAGGAAACCCGATCGACCGAGTTCATCAGTTTCCAAAGGAAAGGGGCGAAGACTAATAAAAAACATCAGTAATATTGGGAAGGGGTGTGCCTGACTTTCTTCTCTTTTCCGGTGAGGAGAAGAAGTCGACTATTGAGCATATAGCTCGGCTCTCGTTCCAGTGCGGGGGGTCCAAGGACTACCTCAAGTTGAGGCTCTTTGCCAACTCTCTTACTAAATCGGCCTTCCTGGTATATGAACCTCCCGATCAACTCGATTAACAGTTGGTACGATCTGGAAAGCAAGTTCCATGAGCAATTCTATAGGACAGAACCTGACATTACAGTGGCCGATTTGGCAAGTCAGCTCCAAGGCGAGTCGGTCGAAAAGTACATCGCGAGGTATAGTAAGTCAGAGCCTCTTCCCTTGTGCCCGACCCACTCACTAATCTGGAACTAGGAGTAATCAGTTGACACGGGGCGCCGTTCCTAATAAAAAAGAGGTTCTTTGTATATTAAAGAAAATCCTGACCTTGTTCCAAAACGTTAGAGTAATTAATTGATCTTAGTAAGAAGTCCGCGTAAACTTGATTTTATGGATGGGTGGGTCGAGGTCTCAGCCAGAAAAGGGAAGCCCTTGCTCTAGCGGGAGAAGTTCAAATGCTGACTTCTATTCTAGTAGGCTCAAAAGAAGGTAAGAGTAAATGGCCTAAAGCCATGTTATACTTATGATGGGTTTTGGGTGTTGCTGTGGGCCGAGGGTAGATCAGTATCAACGTTTTTAATAGCCATAAATGCTGATGGGGATCGGGTAATCTGCTGAGAGAGAGGGACGAGCAGTATTAGTATTTTCATTTATAGCGACGTGCGAGAAAGAAGATCATGCCGATTCAAGCCTTTATTCTAAAATCTGCTCGCTCATGGGCCTGTAATTCACTAATCTTCTTCCTCCCTCAGAGCCAAGAAAAGAACTTGAACAAAGAAGACGGGACCCCGGGGAGCCTCAGATCATTTATATATAGTTGTTCTCATCTTTGTTGTTCTCGTCGGCATGGAATTGAACCCGGCAGTTCATGGTCGAGAACTGGACTGGAGGGCAAAATATTATAGCCCGTCAATTACTCACTGGTCGGATCCGCCTCGACCTAGCCTGGGATGAAGACAGGGATCCAAGACCCCACCCCAGTAGTAATAGTAATCCGCTATCTTTGGGAGGACACGAGCTCAGACTTAAGAGCAAACATTCATTCCTATCGGTCGCAGGCACGCGTCACGGGTCTGTTATCGCGTTAGGGGATAAATAGCCCCAGCCGGGCGCCGCTCTTTTCAATCAATCCCAGCGCAAGCCTACCATGAAGAAGAGAAGAACAGCTATTCCCACATCGTCTAAGTGGGAGCCCGGCTATTCCGCTTCGCACCTATCTCTCTCGGCTCTGATCTGAGCCTTGATCCGCCCAGCACGAGGTCGGTCCCCTACACCTTCTCTTAGCTGCAAAACCTCTCCAGCCTCATTAGCTCTGTCTATCGCCCTTGTCCCTCTAGCAAAGAGAGGACTGCTCGGTACTCTGTCCGGAGATAAGAGAGTTAGCCTTGCAGTCCAACTTTAGAAAGAACTCTTCCCCACTGAGCCTGAATGGGGTCCACTACTGCTCTTGGGTAAACTATCGTAGCTAGAGTAATAGAACTGCTAATGAATGCTCCTATTATGATCACAGAACTGAACTAAGTAGCGCGCAATGAACTGCTGATCTCTCCGCACCAGTCATTGCATTGGAGAGAGGAAGTCATCTACTTGACTATCTGAAAGCGAAGAGTACTAATGACTACACGAAGAGCACCTTAGTTAATCGAGATGCTGGGACGCAGGTGTAGTGGTAGGACCCGTGATAAAGAGAGGGCCCCGGTTCACCACATCTATTTACCAGTTCGTTAAGTGGGGACGGGATCGGATCGGCATTCAATCTTCCTCACTCGAGTGAGCTACTCCTAATGGTTGGCTCGCTCCACGACTACCGCATTCCGCTACGCTCCATTTGTTGCTCCACGTAGTTCCGCCTCGCTGGGACGGGATCCTTTTCGTCTTCTGGATCGGGAATGCTTTCAAGGCACACATAGGCCTCCAGTCAGCTATCTCCGCCATGCCATCCCAGTAGGTCATATCTATAAAGAAGGGACTAGTTGGACTAGGAAGCTGTGGGAGCGGGAGAGATTCATCCACATTCTCAAGTCAACGAAGCAAGAAGAAAATATGTGATCAAGTAGGTTCACCACAATAGAAGCGAAGTCGAGGAGCGAATGATAATGACGCGAGACCCGGATCGAATAGTAGAGAAGTGTCGCAGAGACAGTGACGAGGAGCGTGCCTGCGACCGAGAAAGGAAGGGGCGCTGAAAGGAGAGGACCGAAGTCATTCCTACTTAGCCCGAACTCAGCTAATGCCCGAACTCGCAGAAAAGGACGAGATTAGCTCTCGCTGACCCGTGACGAATAAAGGAGATTAAAGCGCTATCGTTCGTTCAACTCGTGATCTGCTGATGAAAGTGCTTCTCAGTTTCACTGTTCATGTGATGCTTCCGTCGGCCCACTTTCACTATGAAGCAGTCCCAATCACTAGGTAGAAGGTCTGCCTCTTTAGCCAGCCTAATTATAAATGAGCTTTTCCAGTCAGCAGGCTATTAAAGTACTAAAGTAGGGACGGGAAGACCAGAGTGAAGATCTTGCATATCTCCCCACTCCGCGGTCAACTAAGAATAAGAAGGGTCAAAAGAGAGGAAAGAAGCCGAAGAGAGTAGGCTGTCTTTACGCGAGCGAGGAATCAAACCTAGTACGAGAGGAATGATATCCAATCCTACCTATTAGTGGTCTTTAGTTGATAAATTGAATCTTTCCAGCGAGTGGATAAACTTAACTAGAGCATCCCTTGTGAAAAAGAAAGAGAAAGAATCTTCAGTTCGAGTTGCTTGTGTTAAGCATATTGCTTCTGATGATCTTTTCCCTGTGAAGCTTTTGAGCTTGAATTCCGATCTTAGGCCCTGGAGACCGGCGACGCGGGACCGCAGTCCACTATTGCGAAGCACTCTTGGGCAAGAAAAAAGTGTTCCAGATGCGACTCTACATACCACTTGAATTTGAAAAGAATGAAATGACTATCGAACTATTATTAGCGTAAGGGAGGAAACATTGAAAACCTATCTTTTTCTTTTGTTGAATGCGTTCCTCGTCTGCACACGAAGCGGATGCTTTTAAAGGTGGAAAAGGCAGAGAAGCCTCTTTTAAAAGATTCAAATCTAGTACGGGAGGCGGTGCACCGGTTGAGGATGATCAATCCTTGATATCGAAAGGAGAGCCCGAGCCTAGCCTACTATCTATCCCTGCATTGTCGAAGGTGAGCCCGAGCTTCCTATTGGTAGTAAGGAGAGCCCTCAAGGTGGAAGGTGGAAAAGTACTTTTAAGAAGTCAAGCGCCATGAAGCAGCACTAAAGAAGGACCGCGCTTCCTCATGAGTTCCAGGTTCAAGTGAATGAGAATAAGAATTTCACTGAGCTATTAAGGAGAGGGACGAGATACACTTAACGCACTCAACGCACTTTGAAGCCTTTCACTTGAAAGGAAAGAGCTCCTTTACCCCAAAAAACAAATTGGTTTTCTCTTACCAAAGCGGTTCAATTTGCTTCATAGGATGCGCTTACGCAAAATGAGAAGTCATCTTTCTTTAGGGGGCATTGATAAATCAGATCACAGTGCCATCTTAATTACATCCTTGACACATCTCAAATTGCAGAAAGTGAAACCGAGAAGTCAAGCGTTCGGGCTCCCGCTCTAGCTAATAGGGATAAGTCGTCTCCGCCAACTCCAGTGCTTCTGCGGGCTCGAAGAGGAGCGGGGAGCACTCATATCTCCCATTCACTCGCCATCTTGTATCAAGTTCAGCGCTCTAGAGTCGAGTCCCCCTTGGTCTACAGGCCCACGGAGCAGTGCATAGAGAGCTCATGGCTTTGCCCTTAGTCTTCAAGTGTGACGTCCTCTTCTTGTAAGATAAGGAAAGGAGATGGATGGACTTGACTAGCGATGTGAAGCACCGTAGCAAAATAGTAAAAAAACATTTCATTTTATGGCTTCATTTGCTTCCTATAGATCTGAGTTTTGGCTTAATCCGCCATCAAGTTCATGGGTCCAGTTCAAGTCTATAGATAGATAGAAGTGGGCAATGAAGTGAATAACGACGGAAAGAGCTTACCTTATCTAAAGTAGTAGTCTCCGCCATCAAGTTCATGGGTCCAAGAAATGTTTCACTAAGATTAGATCCATGGGTTCGATGGAAATTATGCCCACGTAGCCAGAAGTGAAGATGAAGAGTGAAATTGAAGTTAAGAAAGTTATGATTCAGAGTAAACTATGGAAGCTACGATTGCTCTGAAACGAAGCGAAGGAAGCTAAGAGTAAATGAATGAAAGTGAAACGATTCATTAGTAGTTGGAGCTGACTACTAGATATCTCTCGTGGTGCTGGCCTTGCCTTGGTGCTGGGGTGGCCTTGCCTTGCCTTGCCTTGGTCTTGGTGCTAGCCTTCCTTGTCTGTGCTGCTGTCCTGCTTCGCTCTCCTTGCCTTGCCTTAGCCTTAATGTTGCTAGAACTGGCTCTATGGGCCCTGGGTTCTAGGAGCCTTCAGGAATGCTTAAGTCGGAGTACTCAGCGGGCTTTAATCAAGCTTCTTACCTCGCTCCAACTTATGCCAACTTATAAATGAGTAGTTGTAGTTGGTTGTCTCTATTTAAAGATAAGATTTCGGATGCGGATGGTGTAGTAAGCCGTACCTTTTCTCCGTGGCTGTTAGCAGAGGTGGAACTTTGTGACGAACGAAGGGAGAATCCGCACCTTTCATTTCAGTCGCCCCTCAGTCTGCTTGTCCTCTTAAGGGCGGGCACTCCTTTCTTTCTGTCGAGCATCTACTTCGATCCGCCCTCCCTGACTGGGCGTACTCTACCTGCTGATGAGCCTGAACTCGAAGACGGGCACTATTAGCTCAATTATAGTCGACTAGTCCTTCCCAAGCTTCCCGAAGTATGCCTTCCGGGTCTGCTGAGAGATGTCGAGGTCGCACGGCTCTCTTCACAGGACGTCTACTTCTACGTCACTGGGATACAATATCTTTACAGTCGACGGGTTGGTGTGTGACTTCGGCTCCGCACCTAGTGTCCACCGCGCACCTAGGGCTCTCTTTCAAGTATCCATTCTTGATCCCGAGCAATAACGGGGCTAACAAGCCCTGGCAGACCACATCTGCTTTTTAAGCGCTCAGATCACATGGGCTGGCGGGCTGGCAGATGAAAGGCTAAGAGCAGAACCAACGCTCCATTCCACTAAGGAAAGCATGCCTAGGGTAGAACCGGACCTATACTATAATTGCTCTTCGCTTTCTACTATTCTTCATGGCACACGGATAAATTCTGTCTGCTTGATTTCACATCGCCTCGTCGAGCTAACTGTCCAAGATCTGCTGAATGAAGCCCGCTCGTTGCACTTCGGATCCTTCCAGCAACATTCCATTAGATTAGAAAGCTACCTCTGTTGGTACCATCCAGCAGACTCAGAGTTGAGGTTAGAGCATGTGACTAGTACAAAGTTGTCACAGCTTAACTCATTCCCTGTCTTTTTGTAGGTAGTGCTGCTGAGCAATTCTGGCAAAGAATGCTTGGTAGAGATGCGCAAGAGAGACTTGAGTTAGTCAATCTTATAGGTTGATTATAGCTAGTGGCACAATAGTGCTATCAGATAGGAATGTTTATCACATCCTTTTCTTGCTACTATTCAGCAATGATGCTGTCCTTTCATAATTCTATGGTTACGCTTTCTGGGTAACATCCAGACGCCACCCCTTGTTAGGCAATAGTGTCTTTCATTCAGGAGAGTGGGAACGGGTGTGAAGATTAGTCGAGTTTGACTCTTCTTTCTTTTCTACTACTGAGGACTTACTATGAACATGAAAAAAACTTGTTTTCCAATGTTTTGTATAAGCTCCCTCAGGTTCCTTGGCGCCGTGTCTTTGAACACACGAAACTTCTACGTGCGTTCCTAATAAGAATTCACGTAGCAGTTGCTGGGCGGTATACTTTTGAAGGGTGTGTTGTGAGTATGGTCATGGCGAAAGTAATCTTCCAACTAAGTCGGAGATCGGGGCTATTGTTTACAGCCCTATATCTTAAGCAGTGTAGTTCATATTTGTGTCGTTACTATGGTGGCGACACTCTTATTGAATTATCTGGTCCGTTTGTGAAACTGAATAGAAAGGGTATACCTATCATCATTCCTTCTCATCATAGACATATTATTATGTCTAGAAATGAAAGGGCTGATTACTTGGTGAAGTTATATCTATCATGGTTCTTTGTTAATCGGCTGGTGAAGCTTGCTAAACCATTCCATTCGAAAACTTTAGATTCGATTGACAAGGATCCTAAAGATTGACCATCCATGAGTAAGTTCTTGTTGAAATATTTAGATATTATTCAATAATTACTGGATTTGTGTATATCCCGGATATTGCAGAGCGTTGTCTCGAATTAGGGATGACGTGGATGCCTACATGGAAGTCGGTTCCTAATGATTTCATTGGACTCCTATCTAAGAAGGGTATTAAAGGTAAGGATACAATCTTCACATGTTTTAAACATGAGTTAGAATCCGTCGCTCTTGAAGTAAGAGACGAAAGGAAGAAACACTACCTGATGATTTTATCCGAACCTTACATTGTGTCTCTATGATGCCTCCTAATACTTTATAATACCGTATTTGTATGACGTCAATAAAAGGAGATTGATTGATGCATGGAATCTTATTAAGAATGATCCTATATGGGATCTAGACTTAAAGAATCGTTCTTTAATTTGAGCTCCTGGTAGGTTGGCTGAAGTGTTGTCAGGGGGAGGTAAACGTCGTTTGTTTATTATAGGAAACTATATTAAACAACGGATTTCTCGACCTGTTCATGACTGGTGCATGGATATACTGAAAACATGACCTTGTGATGGTACTTTTAATCACGATTTACCGATTAAAAGGCTCATAGCAAGGAGACCTAAGGAATGTTATTCCTTTGATCTTACTAATGCTACAGATAGATATCCGATGAGGGCTTTGTTCCATCTCATATGGGCCATATTTGGACCATATCCCGCTGCTATTATTGTAAGGAATTTGGCTGAAGGTATGTTTATGGTTAAACCACCTTTTGTCTGGAAATATAAATATATTAAATTCCGGACCGGTCAACCCTTAGGGTATTACGGCTCTTGGTCGTTATTTAGCTTATCCCACCACACCATGGTGTGGATGGCTGCGTCTTTAAGCAATCCCGTCTACCGCCATAAGCGGTTTCAAGGCTATGCTTTATTAGGGGATGACATTGTCATTACTGAGAAAAAGGTAGCTCAATGTTATAAGGATATCATGACTACGTTAGGTGTCACAATATCAGAAGGTAAGTCTCTTGCCTCTGATAATGGCTCTTTCGAGTTTGCTAAGCAGTTTTGGGTAAAGAGGGGTCAGATTAATCTGACTCCCGTCTCTGCTCCGGCTGTTCTGGCAGCTAGGTCTTTTATAGGTCTAACTCAATTAGGAAGAAAATAGAATCTCTCTAAAGGAGTTATACTTCGACTTAATGGTGTTGGATTTAGAACGAGATCTAGGTTGATGTCGTATAATTCTCTCAGTAGGAAGACGAAACGTCTTCTTACTGTTGTAGATAAGAGTTATGCATATAATAATTTACCAATAGAATTTTGGGGTAACCCTATCAACCCTTATTATAAAGGTTTAATTATTACTAAGGCTCTCGCAAAATATAAATATAAGGAGCTTACTTTAGTTCCTGAAGAGCTTTGGGCCGATGATGATCGTCTATATACCTTAGTTGAGGCTACTTTATATCGTTCTTGGACTCAAGAATGGTTAAATTGGGTGTCGTGGTATGTAAATGGTAGTAGTAGATTCTATGATTTAGATTACTATTTGAATCCTCCCCTTATCTCAACTACCTGGAAACGTACCTGTAAAGATTTTAATCTTATCAAGTATGGTTTTCTTTGGATATGTTGGGATATTGGGATTGATTTCTATAGTAATCCATATCGTAGTTATCCTGTTATCTCAGATTTCCCTTACTCTAAAATCATCTATCTTAGATGTAGTGGGGAATGTGGGTGCAGGGTTTGCTTTAGAGGCTTGTCTGTGATATACTTAAAACCCTTGAATTAAGTTGTAAAGAACATCAATCTTAATGAATTGAGTCACTTATTGAGCACTATAATGCTCCCAATCTCATTTTGCAACGATACTTCTTTAATCGTCCACCATAAATGGTAGTAGTAGTTAAGCGTACCTGAGCGCAGAAAGCTACCTCAATTCAATCATCCTTCCAGCACCATTACATTAGCTAAGAACCTCAATTCAATGGGAACTTGAAGCAGATCGTAAACGAATGTTTATAAACTATATTGTTCGTAAACAGATGTATATAAACGATAGTTCTTGAACGCTAGTTTTTTACCTCGAGGCGCTCTTATGAATGAGTAGTTGTCGCTCGTTCCTCCCAATGTCAGTTGGAGTTGGCTAACTTCTCGTCTATAGTAGGAGTTCCTCGGGCTTGCTGTTCGTGATCGCGTCGTTTGATCGACGGTTCTTGGTTGCTTTGATGGAGAGTTCCCTTCGTGCCGACTCTATTTATCTTATCTTATGCTCAGTTCATAGCCAGGAGTGGAGTCTACTTAGATATAGAGACTTACGATGTGAGCTTGCGAAGCGAAGAAGTAGTGTCGTCGATTAACTCTGGAATGAAATGAGGTAAGACCCGGGCTCAGAATCAGATGAAAACGAAGAGATCTAAGGCCACGAGCTTGTTCAGATGAAAACTCATCAGAGAAGCTATTCGAAGGAAAGAGTCAATGCCCTTTAGATCGTCAATGCTATAGCATTGACTCTTTCCATAGCATTGACGACTGCAGGGGGCCATGGCATTTTAGACTGCAGCTAAATCTTTTATCTTTTCTTTTGCTGCTAAAAACCCATTAGGAGATCGAAGTGCGATCAAGGCTGCTACGACTGGGATGATAAAATAGGAGATCGAAGTGCGATCAAGGCTGCTACGACTGGGATGAAAACAAACTATCCAATATCTATACAATGATAGCAGCTACTCAAATCATGCTATGAAAAACTAGGAGAGCAATCCAATGCTCGCGATGGATCAAACTACTGTTGTAAACTAATCGAATGACTCAACTATGAGTAGAGGATCGCAGCTATCTCCGTTCTCCTTTGCGCATAGCTGTCTTTCTTGGACTGAATCTCCCCTACTCTCTCTGCTACTGTAGTGCTTGATTCGCCTTCTCCCTAGCTCGCTACTATATGTTTGGCACGGGTGGCTAACCAATCCATTTGAGTCAGGCTAGCTTGCAATAATGAAGATAAGCCTCTATAGGTCTGTCTGTAGAAGGCAGGGATGCTCTGACTCGCTAGATGTAATCCCGGGCAGGCCCTAATCCCGAAGAGAGAGATAGGAGAGATCTGATTATAAGAAACGGTCGCCCCTCAGATCTGAGGCGGGACCATACCATTCCTCTCTTGGCACGACCGCAGTTCCTTCAACCGATGTGGGATCGGAACCAACCGTCTGGTACTGTCCAGTCTGACTAATGCTATCGGAGCCTCTTCGCAGCTGCCAATGCAATCTCAGCCTCTGACTGATGGGAACTACATTGACCGATCTCACTCTCTTAAGATAGACATAACGCCAAGTCCAGTAGAAGTAGCCATCCGAGGAACCTCCCTGCGTCACTCTCGTTAGCTCCTCAGCTCCGATTGATAGGCTTGGCCTCTCCTCTCTTCTGCCTGGGCTAAGCTATCTGCTCCCCCACCCATACTCTCCGTCCCACCGATGAATGCTTACTCCTATGACTAACGGAGGAGTGCTCCTCGACCTGAGGTGATGAGGGATTCCTCCTATGTGTCCTTCCTACTGATGAGTGCTTCCTCCTATACTCTCTCCTTCTTCTTTTATTCGGGGAAGCCCTCCTATTGGCGAACTCCCCATGTAAATTAAGCTCATTTGGATCGCGAGGACGCAAGGAGCTCTCCATGAGCTGGACTTGGCTTAAATCAAGTTAATCGGTACTGTTAGAGATATGGGCTCTGAAGTCTCGCCCGAGAAAGTGGTTTCAAGGTCGTAGGCAGTGGGCATCGCACGCATAACTTTATCTTCGCTAGCTCGCCCGTGATTCACTTTATTGAAGCGCTCAGCGAATTCCTTTGCGACACGGGCCATCATATCATAGAATAAAGCTCGTCGTTATTCACTTCATTGCCCAACTAAATCTATCTATCTATATTAATCTATACCCACCCTCCGCCCTGACCCATTCACTTGATACAATTTCTCTACCAGATGAGCTGCTTCCGGCGACACTGTCGTTTGTTCGTCGTTTTCTGATTTAAGTGTACGAGCGAGTGAAACGATTCATTTCTATTTCAGTTCCAGTTCTGTTTCATTCTATTCTCTAATTGAGATATCAGATCTTTCTCTTCAGTTCTGAATGAATGAAAGCGATTGAAAGTGAAATTCAGTTTATGGTTCGGTCAGGATGGTGAAAGGCACTGACTGGCAAGTAGAAGTATTCAAGCTTGGAAGTTCAATTCAGATTAGAAATGCACTGATCTATGATTCGAAATGAAGAAAGAGCATTGGATTGCTCAATTGGTCTCGAGAATCGGATAGATGGATCTGACCTCGCATCCTGTCCCGAGCCCTAGCCAGGCATTCAAGGCATTGCATTCTTTCCCGAGCCCCGTTCCCTGCATAACATATCTGTCCATCAGCTAGCATGGTTGTAGCCTCCGTCCTCGCATCCTGTCCCGCTGCTAGCAAGCCAGGCATCATAGCCCGAGCATATCTTTCCACTGTCCACTGCGCTGTCCACTCGACTGTCCATTGAAGGCAGCCCTTAGTAGGCCGGGCATATCATTCCTCGTATCACCTAGCAAGCCGGGCAATTCATCCCAGGTCATGTCGGGCATAGCAGTTACAAGTGATCATGGGCCCAATGAAGGAATGCTAGCCTGTTCTTTCCTCGCTGTATGGTCCCAAGCAGGTCAGTCAACAAGTCAGTTCTTTCCTAGCATGTCATTGAATGCCGGGCATCACATAGCAGGCATCGTAGAGCAGGCCATGTAATGCTATCGGTCCTTCAGCGGAGCATCCTAGGAGCATGTGTTCGGCAGCAGCATATCCTTCCTGCACCATTAGCTAAGAAAGGCCTTGGTAGCTACTTGGTCTGGTCTGAGTGTGGTGTGGATCTAGTACTTGTGGTGTGGAATTCCGGTTCCTTGGTCAAGAGAGAGGGAATGAATGCGTACATAATTGTTCATATCGACTAATTTCAATCAATGCCAGCAACGGCTATCATGGTTCGCATAGCTCTATCGGCCAGCTGCGGCTATCATATTGGCAGAAATGGGCACTTTTATTACACTTGACTTGAACTGTCCACTCCTACTTTCCATCCCTGCCCTCGGATGGCTAAAAACGCAATTCATGAAACGTTGTCGCTTAAACTATACCCACCACCCGACCTCCTCGGATGGCTACTTCTACTGGACTTTGAGCCTCACTGTCTTTCGTTGCTTGTATGGCTTGCTCAAGCCTGCATCTGTCCCTTGTCTGGCAGCAGCCCTATCCTAGCGAGCCTAGCTTTACTGTCCCTTTACTGTCCATCCAACTGTCCAAGCCCGACAAGCAAGCCAACTGTCCAATGTTACGGGCCAATCTTGAACTGTCCACTCCACACTTTACTTAATCTTGTATCCGTAATTACTGTTCTGTGCAATTATGAACCGGAATTTTGATGGCTAGCTATTTGTTCAACTACTGTTCGTAACTGTACGCATATGAACGTATCTGGAGAAGGTAGGTCGAACTTGGGCGTTTAATCCCACTGTGCGGACTTTAATTGATTTGACTATGCGACGAGACTGGGCTTTCCTACTTCTCAAGCAATCGAGCCATCGGTTTGACATTAAGAGCATGCACGGAGACCCATTCTTTTCCTTTGGCCTACCGCTTCAGTCGTTCACATAAGGGAGAGAGACCAAGCGACATCTCGCAATTGAGCGGCGTGCCAAATCTCTATACTCAGGACTTCAAGGCGTCTAAGATAGTTCAAGGAGCAGGCGCACAGAAGGCTTTTCTGCCCATAGCTGCAGCTTTGCGGCTATAATATGGTCTCCCCACCCCTAGCTTCTAGATGGAGATCCGGATAAGGAAGATTAATTATATATAAGGTGAGCAGCCCCCCCGTACTACTGCTTATTGGTGTTCCACGCAGCTTGGGGAGTTCCTTTTGATGGGCTGATTTGGAAGGAAGAATGGGAACCAAGAAAGAAGCAAGTGAGAGGACCGGCTTGAAGGATAAAAAGGAGAGAAGACCGAGGACACCCACCCATGAATCAGAGTCTCCAGCTCGCTCGACAGCAGCTCCATTCCTTACGAACAAGGATCCGCTTAACCTTACACAACCGAGCAACTTTTCCATAGAAGCAGAACATAGCTCACCCCTTCGACTAAGAGGACTGAGGTCTATGCAGGTAGTTCATAGAAGGAAGTCCGTCCACTGAGCCCTTGTAGCACCGCTAGCTTACTTTACTTGAGTTCGGGCCAAGATAACTTTCTATTTTTCCCTGCCAAGTCATCCACGAGAGACAGGCGAGTTCTTTGACTGCGAACACTTCCATACCTGAGATCCCGCTCCGCACCTGCTTATTGATAGATCCGAGCCCACACAATGAAATCTGTGCCCATGAACTTAATTTGAGAGCGTGGGTCAACCATGATTCTTCCCATTTCAACACCAGTAGAACCATGGAGTCGCACAACTTGACCTTGCCTTGATCATCATACTCTGGCATTCCCACATTCAATCGACAGAAGGCAGAGCGGGACGAAGATAAAGAAAGGAAAGATTGAATGAGCAAGGGTTCAATAAAGAAATTATGACAAGAGCGAATGAACAGACATAAACAGAAAGAGTGAAATCACAGACAAGATTCCCAAAAGCACCATGAGCTCTATCCCAATTTGCTTGAGAGCCCCGTAGATAAGCATTCCTTTCCAAAAGCTAAAGAAGGAAGCCCAATCCACTATGCGCTACCACTAGCCATTATTGTAGACGCTAGCCTTGAGGGTAAGATAGAGGCATAGGGCCCTTCTCCACTCCAAGTGGGGAGCTTCAGTATCAATGGACCCCGCCTCGGACTCTCAACTAAGATACACTTCTTTTTTTTTTTCACTTATAAGCTTGATCAATTGGTCTCTAGAATCGATTTTTTCGGAGCTCTCTGCCCGCTCTGCTCGACATGTCTTGACTTATAGAAAGAGGACCCATGAACTTTGATCTTCGACATCTGATCTGAGGGACAGTGAGAGTCGCCCCATACCCATCGTGAAGAGTAGCTGTGATTAGGACCCGTGCCGTGACTGTGAGCCCGTTAAGTCTACCTCGGCTAGCTGGCCTAGCATTGTTCCCACCGCAGGTTTCATTTCAGTTGAGAGGCTTCATTCGCTCCTTTTTATCATAGAGGACGGATCCGCCTGTATTCCCTGATAAAGTGGTCTGCTTTCATTGGTCCCACCGTGGGTCTCCCGTGGCTCTATTCTCTTTCCTTATATTTAATCTAAATGGGCTCAGACAAGTGGTTAGGTATTGGATTGATGCCTGAGAGGTCCCCTAGGGTCTCACTCCTACTATTGAAAGAACTGGTAGGGTATTGGATTGATGCCTGAGGGGTCTCCTAGGGTAGTTTCTTACTTGATAAGGGGTTAGATGCCAGAGAGGGTAGTGAATCCGGTTTCCACCCTAGACATGCTTTCCTTAGTGTTTATTAGTGGAGCGTTGGTTGCGGGTCAAAAACACTCTTCGTAACTGGACTTGTCTGCTTATCTATACTTTTCTATTCCCCGCTCTCGTTATTGAATTAGGCCAAGAGTTTAAGCAGGGCTCCGGGTCTTCCCGCCACCCAAGAATCGAGTACACTTAATTCGGGTTTCAATTGGAATGAAATTTGACTTGGCTTAAATGAAGTGAATGAAGCTCGGATTGAGATAGGCGATAGATTCAGTCAGTCGAAAGCAGAGTGGAATGGTAGGTTCAAGGTGGATCAGATAGAGGAATGCATGAATGGTGAATGGCAGCTCGGAGAAGAGGCATTCGCTGGATTAAGCTACGGGTGGGTTTAGTCAGCTCTATTCGCATCCCAGACCTTATCTAAAGTCGTGTTCAGTTCTAGTCTCCGCGATCAAGTTCATGGGTCTATATCTCTTCCATTGTTAGTGGTCCCAGCTCTATCCGAGATCTCTATATCTCTTCCATTGTTAGTGGTCCCAGCTCTACCCAAGGTCGGGGGCAGTGGATTAAGCAGGGCAGAGGGTGGGTTTCGGTCTAGTGGGCTAAGAACCAGAACCAACCGGAGCGCATTGAAGACTGGAGGAGGGCTCCGTTTAACGCGTCTAATCTTAAGGAAATTTAAGCCACGTCGTAAAGAAAATAAGAAGCGAAGTTGGGCGTCGTATCTTATATTTCACTAGTCAAGTCAACTCATCAACACTAATATAATACGAGGAGGTGAAGGCCAGGAGTTCATTCATCAAGAGGGGTGCGGAGAATAAGTTCTTATGAATGCGAGGTGTATCAGGAAACCCTGGAAAGGATATCTATCCGAGGAAGAAGCGGCAGCGTCGTAAAGCTCTTATGAATGAAAGGAATAGGTGGATGAGGTGGGATACTATAAAGGGGGGATCTTCTACTGGTAGGCTACGTGGAGAAGGTGGATCAGGATTCATACTGGTAGGCTACGTGGAGAAGGTAGATCCGGATTGATACTGGTGGGCTACGTTCAAGGTGGATTGATAGATCATATTTCTTACAGAGATGTTTAGCACGGGTAAGATCATAGCTAGTTTCTTAAAGTCAAGATCAAGTGGTGGTAGGAAGTTCTCTAGTTCATTCTGATTTAAACAAGTGGGAGCGAATTGACTATGAACTCCTTTATAATGATGGCTTCATTCCTATGTGGATCCGCAACCTTGAGATTTCATGATGGCGTTCCCTCTCGCTGTCCCGCTCCCGAACTTCCATGAAGTACTTACTATTATTCTTCCTATTCCTAGTACGAGTGCTCTTGAATAGAAAGAATAAGGAATTGAACCCGTGACTGCACCCTGCGACTAGACTCATTGAACCCGCAACCGACTCATTTCTCGGCAAAGCATAATATCACTTCGGTAGGACGGTAGGAAGATAGAAGTAATGGAACCTACTTCGGTAGGACGGTAGGAAGATAGACGGTAGGCGTCACTGTCGCTCGCACCTCTGCTTCTCTTCTACTCTCTCTTTCTTTTCTGAATTGACGGGAGACCTATTGAACACTTGCTCTTCATTGGTCGATCGCTTCTTCCTTATCTTAGAAGCAGATGATTCATTCATATCTGCGCGTTCGGACAGATATTTAGCGCGTGTTCATTTGATCGGAGAAGCGTGTTCATGCTCTCTTTTCCAGTCTTTCCAGTCGGATCCACCGTGCTCTCTTTTTTTAGCAACATTCCTGCCTTAGTACGCTCTTCTCTTATCTTAGGACGAGTTGGATTCGCCGACTTCTTTCTTTTCACTTTTCAGAAGCAAGAAATGCATTCAATCTCGTCTTTGAGCAAGAATGTTTGAGCAAGAAATGCTTCTTTGATTGCTTCAATAGCTTAAAGAAATGCTTGACTTCATCGGGGATTCGATAGCAAGCCTTGATCAGTCGGGATCGAGTAGGAGAGGAAGCACAGCACAGCCTAGCATCTATCAAGGAGCATGGTTCATGAAGCGAGTGTAGGCGCCAGACTCTCTCCCCAGGCCCCGTACGCATAGTTAGTTGAACAAGTACGCCCATTCCTTGTAGGCAGCAGATGCTTCGTGCGAGGTCTGGTCAAGCCCATCTCTTTCTTCTCTTCTGGTCAAGTTCATTCCCATCTCTCTTTCAATAAGGTGAGAAGTATGGCTCGGGTCCCCTTCACATAGGTTCGCCCAAAGGTGCGGAGCGAGAGAGATTCTATCTAATAGCTTACGATTGTGATTACTCAATGATCACTTTCCTCTCACTCATACTATTCTGTCAGTCATTGGACTGAGGGATGCGCCTTCCCTGAGATGAATCGCCTTGGTCGGTGACCGTCCTCAACTTTCCTTTGCCGTCTTGGTTAAGCATCTCGGTCTTCTGGCTAAGATGGGAGGGGGCAGTCTCCAACTTCCCTATTTCTCCGTCCCAGGTTCTTCTTTATTTAGACCCGCCTAGCGCTCCCGTTCCGTTGGTCGCAGAATTCTTCTTCGCAGGGCTCGTTCCTCTCGGAGATATTCTTTCTCTTCGTTTCTTAGGGAATGCATTCATCCATTCTCAGCAAAGCATTCTCTTTTCTTTCTTATCGAATGCAAGCGGAGTGGTTCATTCATTTCCACGAGGGACGACTAAGATGAAAGTCGGGGTCCGTCTTCGCTCGCCCTAGTTATTATGGCAGGGCTGGCTCGCTCCTTTAACTCAGTTCCGGGAAAGTCACTGTTAAAGTCGCTGTCGCTAATTTAAGTGACTTTTCTTTATTTCTATTTGACCCGCCCTTCCAACCAGTATCGATAAACTTGGGCTGGGCTTGGGAAGTTGACGCGGCATGGAGCGAATGAAGCAGTGGAATGAAATGGAACGAGGAACGATCGCTCCCGTTGGAACGAGCTCTTTCCTATTTATTTAATTTTCTTTAACTGAGCCGTTGGTCAGGTCAGTCCCACGCTCCCACTGGCACTCGAGTAGGCGAGTTTCGAAGAGAAGATAAGGGGCGCGGAAACACTTTGTTGGAACGAATGAACTGATGCACTTTTACATTTTATAGAAGCTGCTCTAGCTAGGAATGGGGTGAGATTCCTCATCTGCTCTACTATTTCCGAGCAGAGATAGATAAGATAAGATGGGTTACGTTACTACTATACTAAAGAACTTGTTAGAGAGAGGTTAATATTAATCTGACTCTGAAGTGAAGAAGAATCTTTCTTAAAATTTGAATTCGCATTGCCTCTGTCCCTTAGTTCAAGAAAGGAGTCCTTCTTCGGTCCATGCCTCTACTCTGATTCTTTTCCTTCCCGCCCCGTCCCCGTCCCATCCTTGACGTCAGGTAATGGCAACTGGGCAGACAGATAGCTCGGTTAGACATACTTGCCAGAGGCTCTATAGATCTAGATTAGTGTGTTTTTTCACTGTATGCTCTCTCAAATCTCTATCCCGGATGTATGAAGCGAGACATTATTTACATTTCAAGGACATTATTTACATGTCCCACTGGTGACACGAGGTGCGAAGCAGTCCGAAGCTCTACCCGACGATTTTCCATTGCCAAGTCTCTTCTTTCTGTCTATGGGGGGGTCTCAGGGGGGGAGTCTAGTGTAGAAGAGTTGCCGGAGCTCCTTCCCTCGCCTTGAGCATCATGCTTGCAACTCTTCTATGCCAATAGAGACAGGAGTGGGTCGAGTAGCTATCGCATTTAGCAAAGAGGTCGCCAATCTGAACTAGAATATAATCAAGAGAAAGCACGCACTGAATAGTATCCCACGAGTGGCAATGGTAGAAGTCCAACTGGGCGAACCAACCTTTCTTTATAGAGGACTACTGCTAGGTAGTACGGCTTAGGACGCAGCTAAACTATCTGAATGACCACCGGGCGGAAGGGGGAAGAATCAGAGCGAATTTCAGCCCCCGCGACGTAGAGCAGGGAGAGGAGCAAACGCCAGTGTCGCAAAACTGCGACGTAAAGGAACGAATGCAATATATTTACCAGTGCAATGCTTCCGCGTTCTTTAAATTGGTCTTTATGATGAGTTTCGGGATTGCATAAAGACATTCATGGGTTTTGTTCGCTTCCTTTACCTTTAATGGGTCTCCGCTCTTTAGCAGCCCTATCATTGCATCATGGGTCTCGGTCTCCTTCATCGGTTCCCAACAGTCGTGATCCCCGGGCAAGTGAGGAATGGTAATGGCGCATATGCCCCGAGCTAGGACTCCGAGTTTCGAAGAGAGACCTGCCTCCGTTGGACTTGACTCAGCATCCTAACCTGCGCTTTCTAACGTGAAATGCATCGATCCAATCAATCGAACGTGGAAAACTAAGGTATCGCAAAAAGATCTCGATGTGGCTCTACTGTAGCGAAATGGCTGGGCTCTACAATCGGGTAGAGGAAGAAAGAAGCTAGTCGTCCGAACACCCAATACACCTTCGCACCGAGGTCAGCCCCGCATCAAGTCTCTCAGTCGAGAGCAAGAAGCAGTTGGCAGCAGCAGAAGAGGTGCGAAGCCTGACCCTGTGGACGCGGTGCAACTATAGTATAGGTTGAGCGCCACACCCAAGTCCAGACGCAAGAACTTTATTTTATATAGAACTGAGCAAGAACTGAGCCCACATTCTTTCACTTTTGGAGCGAGACGTAGACGATTTGATTAGGGCAACGTGACGCAGAGGACGAGTAGAGTAGAAAGGCTCCATTGATTGCCACGCCCACGAAGCAGAGAATCAGATATCCGATTAGAGGAACCAGTCTTCCTTATAGCTCTTCCTGCTGGCGCTCTTATATTATACCCACCCCTCCTACTGGTCTGAGGGCAACGTAGGGGGTCTGGTCTCTACGTCGTCTCACTCGCTTCATGGAGGAGAGTTGACTTGGTTCACGAGCTTCATTCCTACCGGGGGTCAGAGTTGCTGCTCATAATTCAGTCTTGAAACTCCACTTTCAGTCTTTATTCTTTCATTTCAGTCTTGATTGGCTAGGGCTCCGGGTGGGTTTAGTCTCGCTGTTCCACTCCCATCTCGAGATCTTTTTATCGACCCTTGACTTTCTTTATGCACAAGCTTCGTAGTGCACCATTACACCTTTACTTAGCTGAGCTTCTTCCTTTCATTAACTTGACTTGACTAAGGAAGGAGCTATGCTAAGTGGCGGACTGAAAGCACGAGAGGGAGCGGGACAGAAAGACGAGTCGAACTGAGGGAAGTTGAAGCATAGGCCCTCACAGGAGGGAGCGCGGGACAGAAAGACGAGTCGAACTGAGGGAAGTTGAAGCATAGGCCCTCACAGGAGGGAGCGGGACAGAAAGACGAGTCGAACTAAGGGAAAGCATAGGCCCTCACTGGCATCGGAAGGCTTGGAAGAACCTTGAAGTATGGGTATAGCTAGACTCGGCTCTGGAGGCTATGCTACTCCCTGCTATGCTTATTCCGGGCAGATAGGTCCGATCCTAGAGAGGTCTTCTGCGACTTTGAAGCTCTGCACTCGAGTGGCGGGTTAGAGTCAAGGGAAAGGAAAGTCTCCAACTCGGAGGTTCACTTCCCAGACGTGTCCGGCTACTTAACCTTCTTTTCTGACCCCTTTTGCAGAAGAAGATCCAGCTAGGCATCGAGTCTTCGGTTCAGTAATGGAAGCCGCCTTCCTATTCATTCTTTTGATTCCGAGGACATAATAGGTGCCACGGGACTAGGTCCATTCCAGTCGATAGGTACTACTAGCCTAGGTCCATTCCAGTCAAAGAAAGTAGCAGAAGCACTTCTCACTTGAGCACTTGAGTAGGAACGAATGCAGCGAGAACTTTCCTCCTCCACTCTCCCTCTGTCCTTTGTAGGCATTCCATCCTAGACTAAGAAGCGTATTGCTCCTCCACTCCCCCTCTGCCCTTTGTAGGCATTCCATCCTAGACTAAGAAGCGTAAACAATCGAGAGAGCAATTGCAACCATTGTCGAGACGGCAAACCATAGGGAAAGATAGAGATAGCTGAAGGAAGAGAACGAATAGGAAATTGAATAAGCTTGGATTCATATTTCATTCATTGGCGTGGCTCGGAGTGGGCTCGGTTAAGATGGAAATTCATAAGTTCATTTCCGAAGTTCAGGAGCGAAGTTCATCGATTCAATTTATCAACCGCAAAGAAGAGAAGTGTTCAATAAAGAAGTGAAGCTGGGTTTAAATGAAGCTCACCAAACGAATGAATGCTTCCATCGGCTCACCAAACGAATGCTTCTGTCGGCGAAGAGGAAGGCCCAATAAAAGTGAGCTAGTAGTGGTTTGGCTCGGTCAGCAGCGTCTACGAACTCAGGGAAAAGAGGAAAGTCCGAAGGGGCGGAGCGACTGAAAGGAGCGCCTTATGAGGTCGAGCGACAGGCGAGCGCAGTTCAGACTAGGAGATGCTAGTGCGATCCAGGTTGCTTTGCTACTCAAGGGCTGATGAAAACTCGGAGATGCTAGTGCGATTGCGATTGATTCACTGCGCTCCAGCTACTTGAATTCAATGAAGCATTCGGAGACTCAGAATTCTTTGCTGAGGTCTTCTACTCAGGCGCTCTAGGTCTTAAATTGTTTAGCCAACCACTACACTAGTGCCTTTATTCATCGCATTCTGCTTTCCGTCGTGTCGCTCGGTCCTCTGATCCGGTTTGCGTCGTTCATTGCTTGCTTCGGTCTTTATTTGATCTGCGTCTATAAATTGCTTTCTTTCCTATGAATTTCGTTCAACTAAGCATGCGCGTCGCTCGGTCCTCTTAAAAGGAATACTTCGGTCTTTCTTCCTCTTCGCTTCTTTTCTTCATCCGAGCTTTCAAGTCCAACTTAGGAATTTAAATCATCACTACTGACTTATAGTCTGCGCTCTAGAACTTATGAATTTCAATCGTTTCACTCGCTCCCCAACTACTGTTCTTTAGCGTCGTAAAACGAAGCTCGTGAAGTGAAGTACTACCTACCAACTACCAACTACCAACTACCAACTACCAACTACCAATAGGGAGCAGGACTTCTACCTCGCCCACCAGTCACAGCGCTATTATCTGCCCTCCCGTCCCATTTCTCCGTCCCAGGATTCCCTCTCACCTCGACGGATGCACATTCCTTCTTTCTTTACTTTATAAGTAGTTCTCTTCCGCTCCGCGCTCCTCTCTTTCTCCGAAAGCATCCTGAAGATCAAGTTCTGAAATAGCCTTGAATCTTAAGTGATGACCCTTTGTGCTCTGGTAGCCAAACCCTATGTCTGGATGGAATTTTCTTCTTCAAAAGGGAAGGGAGCTGTGCAATTTGTGTCTAGTGTATTTGTGTCTAGTGTATTTGTGTCTAGTGTGTCTAGTGTGTCTAGTGTGTCTAGTGTGTCTAGTGTATTTGTGTCTAGTGTGTCTAGTGTGTCTAGTGTATTTGTGTCTGAAGTTAGAATAAGCAGATTTGGGGATTATTGGTCCCTGATTTAGATCTCCCTATGATAGGTATGGGAAATCCACTTCTTTTCCACGGTCTAACTCTATAGATTGGATGAACTGGAAAGATATAAGATCTGATAAAGCAGATCTCGAAAGAAGTCTTGAACAAGCCAATCACGAAAGAAGCTTACAGAAGGAGAATCTCCTCTTTTGGCTGATCCGGGAATTTCCCTTGATTTCGGAAGTAGAAGGAGAACTATTAGCAGCCTCAAGTCTAGAATGGATCCCCGTTATAGAATGGAAAAGACATCTACCAAAGCATCCGCTGTAATTGAATACACACACCGAATCATGTCATGGAAAAAGGCCCATTTCCCGGGCTTTCGTCATTTGCTGATATTGACCTTTGAAGGTCTTTCGCCGCAAACAACCATCCAGGCAACTCCTGACGTCTACGAGTGGAATTCTTCTTCGGGAAATGGAAGCCGGAAGCCGGGTCTTCATTCTATTCCAGGTTCAGTTCTTTCAAATCCATGCTTACTTATCTCTAGCTCCAGCAGCTAGGCTAACTCAAGAAGCTCTAGTAGAAGCGCTCCGGGAGATCCAAGTCTGAATTTTTTCCACCCAAGCGGTTGCACGCTAACTAACACTAACACTAACACGGAACTAAGGCTTGGAGTTATTCTTGCTTGCTGCTTTTAGTATAAAATCCTGTGACCAAAAAGGCTTAGCGCGGATGAAGAAATTTCTCACGCTTTCCGGGCTCGACTCAATTTCTCATGCTCATCGGGCTCAGGCATCTCCTTATTAGACTTTACTGGCTTTCAGAGGAAGTCAAGGAGAAAAGAAGAAAAAATGGATGGTCTAAAGCGACCTTTCTCTTCCGCGAGTTAAGCAATCACAAAGTCTATTCCCTAGCTCCGATATCCCCTCTGCTAGCTGAACCCAACAGCACCCACATTCAAAAGCCCGCTTCTTCCTGTCCGAAGGACCCTCGGCTCGCTGACTGGACTGACTACCTGGGCTAGTTCGCTTTCCAATAGTAAGGAAGAGCACCCTAACTGAAACTGCTGGCTTAGCTGTAGCTGCCTACTGACTCCTTCCTGGGAGAATGAAGGAGATGGTCTTTCCGTATCGAATCAAAGCTGACCCTAAGTGACCCAAGGCAAGGGTAGCGAAAACGATTGAATCTGATTCTGGAAAAGGGGAATTGAAAATGGAAAAGCATTCGCCCTATAAAAGGAGGAGTGGCTGACCTCGGAGTCAATGTAAATACAAGGTTCTCGGATTCCTTTCCGGCTATTTCATATCTATCAGAAAGAGAAAGAAGAGCTATAAGGGACTTTACTTGCTCGACTGGAAAGGGTGCTAGGGTCCTTGAAGAAAGAAATTCACTTCCTTAGAACCCGAATAATTCTGCCTGTGAGCTATAGTCTGACTCCGCTGCCACCCTTGGTCTGCTTGTGACCTAGCACGGATGAAAGCTCTTTGGACGCTACCTCTATCTTATATCTTAATCTTACAGACGAGCCGATCTCATCTCCTATCCGTATTGAATGAAGGTCTTGCAGAGCCTAGAATGATAATCAAAGGCTAACTAACACTAACACTAACCAAGAGATCGGACATTTAGCCTTCCGTCAACAAAGACCCTTTTTTCGGCTTAAAGAAAGCCATTTGCAGCCATTTGAAGCAGATGAGGAAGATGGCCGCGGGCAAAGCCTAAAGTGTAACAAATGCTGACTCCTAGTATGGAGTATGGATATGGCTGAACCGCGGTATACTTTGCATAGGCAAAGACGACGAGAATTCAGACCTAAAATGAAAGCTAGACCCGGAGTCTGTCCGCCCGATCCTAACCTCAGGCTTTCAGTCCTACTTCTGCGACTCTAGTCGGTTGATTCTTCCTTCTTTTTTTCTTTATTAGATGCCACTATCTGACTTTTCAGTACTCTCTATTTCAACAAGATTGGAATTGATTTGCTCATCTGGCTCCATCCTTTTCTCTTAGCCCTTCTCTTTGATCTTTACCGCTCTTCTGGTCTGTAAAGCCTAGGACCCTAAATCAAATCAAGTACCCTATCCAAATCAAGTCCTCTATCCAGCGCTACTGCTGGTTGATGCTCCTCTGCGGTACATCTGATTCCAGTCATGATAATTCATCGCAGCAGCTCCCTCCCGGCTAGCAGCTTGACTTCCCGCTTTTTCTCATTCCCCTGGGGAGCCTTTTCAAGACCCTTTCAAACGCTTCCGACATTTCGGATTTAGGCCTGGGCTGGCTAGGACCACTAAAGAATTATCTTCCACAACTAGCTCGACCAAGGGAAGGAAGGGGAAAGGATCCTACGTGAAGAAGGAAGGCTACTCTTCCAGACTGTGTGAGACCGGCTTCTATGAAACTCGCTGCCAATGTCCGACAATATAAGTTAAGTAAAGCATTTAACTTGATGCATCGATCTCATCCTCAGATCAGATAAAATGATAAAAAGTACCAAGGCAATCTTCTTCTCATCGAGAAAGAACTATGAATAGACACACTTTTAGAACTCAGCCTATGCATATTACCTTTTTAGCCATTCCTGTTCGTTCGCCACATCCAAGGTGAAAGGATTCGAACCAAAACAGATGCGCTGACCAGACTGCGCGTAATCTCGTCTCACCCCCGTCTCCCCTCACTCCGCTCGCCTGTTAGGCCTCAACGATTGAGAGGATAGCCCAACCGGCGACTGAGCTTCTTTAGTTTTTGATATTTCCTTTGCTTTGGCAGTGGGGCAAGCGCAGTCACTCGATTTCTAAGAATCTCCCTCTTAAGCAAGCCAGTTCAGTAGAAAAAAAAAGGCCTTTGTTCTTTTATTTGCACATATTACCTAGAGCATAAGCTTATATAAGATCGTTTGAAAGCCAGCACCGCTTTTGCCATGGTCTTTGATAGGGTTTTTGATATGGCTTTGGGTAGACAAGTTTTGGTTCTAGGGCTTAAGCATAAAATAAAAAAGAAGAGTGTTAGGGTCTAGAGGACTGACTCCTAGATATTCCCCTTCCTCTATGTTATTCCGAGTCAGGTTAGAAGTGAAAAGTAGGAATATTGGATTGGGGTCCATTGGAAGTTGCCTGCCGGCGAGTGAGAGTACTCAAGCCTACGAGCTATATGGATCTAGGGCGGCTAGAAAGCAAAGCTAGTGCGTGAAAGCAGATAGGAAGCTCTATCTTTTAAACCAGCTGTATAAGCTATCGGTCTCTTTTAAGTCTGCACTTAAGTATAATCCATCCTACCAAGTGTTTTCTTTTTAGCCAGTGGAAGGCCAGGCAAGTTCCCCTCTAGCGAAAAAGCTTCCAGGTAGTGTCTCTCTCAGTTCTTTGCCCTTCGAAGCTGTTTCGGTCCTTCTTTCCGCCTTTCCAAAAAGGTTTGCCTAGTCAGTAATAGGTATGTATGTCCTATAGGGTCTCTTTCAAGCAGTGAGTTGGAAGTTGATAAATCATCTAAGCCTGTACTCCGCTAGCAAGTAGTTAATAACTAAACCCCTGAATCAATAGAAGTATGGGAAGTGTAAGAAGAAGGTTATAAACCAGCTAGCCTTCCAGCCAGTCAGTCTAGCTTACCAGAGCTAGAGGAATAAAAGTAGCTCGACTGAAAGGAGAGGAAGGGCGTAATCACTGGTGCACTGGTGCTAGTTCTCAGGTGAAAGAGTGACCCTGCCTTAAGTAACCCCCTCGTGATAGGAGTAGTGTAGTGTAGTGTAGTAGTCAATCCGATGTAGCTAATCCGACCGGCATTAGTAGACGAGTACCAATGAATATAGTAGCCCTATACAATAGGCGGCAGTTCCATTCTAACTAGTTGTCTTGGCTAGGTTTCAAAGGCAGTACTTCGTTCGAAGAAGAACTCCAACTTTCTATTCTATTCCGGACCCAGCTGCTACTGATAAAGTCTCAAGAAAGACGAAGATTCAAGGGGCAAGGCAAGAGGGAGAGGGTGGCGGGCCATTTTCTTCCTAAAGGGGGAGGGATAGGTAGGTGTACTTTTTTCACTTCTAAGGAATCCCTTTCGAGTTGAAGAAAATTAGCTGCTTCCTAGCTATAGACTAGTTCCTCGCTATACGACTTCGAAGACTGGTACTGGTAGGAAGACTCGAAGGCTTAGAATGATAGCAAAAGCAGATGGCCTTTACTACACTAACCGCTACGAGAGCGAAGAATAAATAAAAAAAGAAAAGGACTTGCTTCGGTTCGGGTCAAGCAGGAAGCCAATGCACCTTACTTATACGAATAAGAAAGCCAATCGCACTTCCACCAATAAATAAGAGGTGCGGGGGATAGTGATACCCCTTTAAAGAAATAACTCACTTACAAGACAGAAAAGTCAACTAACGGAACAAGGATTAGGCTGAAAGACAAGGCGGCTGATAGGCTTTGGAAGTCTTAGACTCCCCCTTCACTTCGATCGGGCCTTAGTCTGATGGACATAGAACTCAAAACCCATAAACTACCTTACACCCTGACTCTCAGTCTCAAAGAACAGTTCCTCCCTTTACTACACCGACGGACCTTAGACCGAGACTAGGGGAAACTGAGTGAGGGCCGAATGCACCACTCACAAGACAAGAATGAGCTACTTTACTCGCTCAAAAAGAAAAAGAAGGAATTCCCTGGGCAGCTCTTACACTCAAGGAAGAATGAGAGGGTTTACATCCTCAAGCTCAAGAGAAAGGCGCTCAAAAAAGGTGCGAAGCCTAAACTCATTTCTTTCGACGGGTGAGCAGGTACAACAGCTAAGGGAAAAGCCAAGGCACCTTGAAATGGGGGGCGCCTAGCTAGCGCGAGCTCTACTGTATCTACGCTATTGCCCGATCAACTTGTTTTGACTCGACAAAACCCAATCTACTCGCTACTCGTATCTCTTGCTTCCCTTTTCAAATCGATAAAATAAAATGACTTTTTGGTTCCGAGTTTTCGTATCTTCTCTCGAGAAGGAATGAACTAAGTTAAGTAAGTGGTCATCGGTTGTATCTTCCCAGAGAGATAGCTAGGCTCGCAGCCACAGTCTCAACCAATAGGCAGTGAGGGAGCTTTCCACAATTGAATCATCAGGGCTTGCATCATACATAAGAGAAACTTACCGCTGTTGATGGTGAATAAGCGCTGTTGACAATAACCACTCTTAGCCTATCCGCTGTTCGAGTAAGCGCTGCTAGTCTTAGTCTTAGAAAGTCTGGGACTTAAGGAATGGAATAGGCAGCTACAGCTATACTTTCCCTGCTTTACAGCTTTTCGGCTTAGACTGATTTAGTGAAGTATGCCAATCGGGGCTTGCCTTGCTCTGACTCTGGCTTTAATGGATCTTCCTTTCACTCACTGAACACCTACCTAATCTACACCTTTTAAATCGAAGGCTTGAAAGTAAATAGGATTAGACTCGTTGACAGGGGCTTTTTTTTTTTTTTTTGGCTGCCTGATTCGCCGACTGTAAGTTAGCACATCAATGAATACGAAGTCTGTTGTCAAGAGTGAGCACTAAATATGTATGAATTTCCTTGATCCAATTTCCCAGCTCAAGCTTATTGGGTAGGACTCCCTACAAGCACTTCAATAGGCGTCATCTCTAGCCCTAGTTGCAAATTCGAATTCTATGTATGACCAACCCCATCTGTTATTTCTTACGAAACATAATTTGAAATATGTAAGTGGTTAATCGCCTGGGGTATTGACTAATCGAGACGATCTTTACAGAACAGAGATGGGCGGGGCTAAATGAAAAGGTAGAACGGGTTCTTTCGGACAGAGTCTTCCGATAGGTTTCCTTTCACTCCCTTCCCTTTATACCTTGAATGGACTGTTTATAGAAGCGGAAATGCCCTTAAGTTAAGATTAAGATGATTGATTGCTTTGGCTTTGCTCTCTAGGGAGGCGCTTCCAAGCCCAAAGTGCTTCTTTGGCATGTGGCCAATGGGGGTAGTGATCTTGGTGCCTGCCATTACGCGTTTATACTTTTCCAAGTGGATTTGGTCTCGGGTAAGCCGATTTGGTGATCGGTGGATGAAGGATGAATGGTTCAGCCCGGCTCAAGCTAGTGAAACTACATCCAATCTGGAATAGAAATCCGTGGATGTAGGGTCATCTCCAAGATGGGCAGTTCCTGGTTCCCTTGGGATCATAAAGAAACTATTGCTTTAGTAGAACGCCATAAAAAGAAGGTAGCATCTTCTTGTCACGATGTAATTCCTCAATTATGATTGATCTGCAAGTGAAAGTAGTTCCTCGGGTCTCATAAATGGATGAAGCATCGACAACAATAGTCGATTACACTTAGTTAAAGTGGTAATCTATTTCCTTACGGGTTGAGCCGATCTCCGAAGAAATGCCAATCTTGAGTTCTCGGGAAATAGAGCTAAAGCGGTACTTATCAGGAACGAAAAAGTAAAGAAGGGGACCCATTCATCTACTTAAAAAATTGACAGAACAAATCGGAAAAGGCAAGCTTACCTCCTACTTTACTAAAGTAGGTAGTACTCTTATAGTTTTTGAACATACCCTTTATAACAAGGTGGAATCAAAGTAAATAAACTATTAGCAAGGAGTGAAGTAAAGGCTAAGGTTGCCTTCCGCTGACTATGGAATCCCCAGAGACTATATCCATAAAGAAAAAACCCACCATTGAATCAACTGGTATGGAATCAGTATCTGAGAACATTCCCTTTCACTTCATCGGATGATCCTTTTTGGTTGAGGTCGTACGGGGGACCCATACAACACTAGGGAATCCTCGTTGGCAAAGAAAAAAGATAAAAAGGCCAGACCCTGAATAGGATAGTTTTTAAATAACCACTTCCCAATAAGACAGAAAGGGTGGGCAATCCACTTCAAAAAAGAAAGCTAAATTACATCGTACCCTATCCTTTCAGTCGAGCTCGATTACATCTACCCTCAGTCTTCTTATATTTGTTTATTCGACGAAGGCTAAGGTAGATTTTTTTTTGATCATGGTCCAGCGTTAGGCGTTATCGGTGTGCTCATTCCACATTTCTTGGTACCGCCCAGAATAGCACGAGAGAAGCGCGGATCCAATACCAAGTGCAAGTGACTTCTTTCCCAAAATAAGAAAAGATGGTGTTTTCTATCTCTTTAGTTTCTTTTCTGAACAAATCGACGAACCTAATGGATTGAACATATAATAGAAATAGATGGGAAACCACCCGTTAACACTATTAAAGATATCGGCCTTGCGTTGCGGAAGGAACGTTCTATTCTGTTTTGATCTTAAGGTAAGGGGTCTTTCTTCAATAAAGGTTTGGAACAGTTCATAGGCGGATCTCCCTCTCAGGCGGGTACGGCATTGAACTTGTGGATCGAATCGGGGGAATAGAGAAAGTGCATCTCTGGTGTTCTGTTCGTGGGGAGGGGAATGTGGGAAAGAAAATAGGGTTCCTCTCACTTACTCTATCAAGAAAACGGGATGTAACAGACTCAGAGCTTGCCTAAGTATAAGTAGAGGACAGAGACTAGAAAAGTCGGGGGCTGGGGCAGGCCCTAAAAAAAAAAAAAAAGAGATCCTATAGATTAGGACTACGACTGGAACTGGCTGGCCGGTAGAAGGAATGACAAGGGGAAAGAACCTCTTATACCAGGGAAAGGTTAGAGGGCAAGCCAGTTATTGAGACTCTTTACTAGTCTAAGTAGTATTCTCTTTCTTAGTCCTGTAAATATCCTATATCTTCATTACAATTACAGGAGATACACTACTGGAAAGAGGATAGGCTTAGCACAGGAAATGCATGGAAGGAAACTTTCACTCAACTATATAGAACTCCAACCCTTAGGACTCAAACTAGATAGGCTTAGGATAGGAAGGCATTGCGAATGGAAGGCCCTAGGAAGGGATTCGGTAAGACTGGCTTAAAGGGCTAGTATTTTTATGTAATACTAGAAAGATAACAGGTCCAGGTAAGAAAGCTGCAAAGATTCTAGCTGGAAATATCCTAGTACAGATTATGAGGCAGGAAAGATCTTCACTTTGAACCGTCTTTCAATCCTATGCCTTGCGCTTGACACAGAAAGTCCGTACTATATGGGCTTTCTTCTTAGGATAAGGATTGAAAAGCCGAGTGACTAGAATTCCCCTTACCTGAAAGAGAACTTGCTTGCTCTGCTCATATGAATTTATTTCACTGGCTTGTTTGCAACCGCCTATTGAAGGAGCTTAGGAGTGATGCCTATCGGAGTTCCCGAACGGGAATCTCATATGCAATACGGGGCGCCCGCATCAAATGTGAAAAACTTAGCAAAGTCGATGTGTTAGGTTAAAAAATGATATTGAGGCAACTTAGCACCCATCTCTGAAAAGAAGATAATCACTTCTGTACTGGTAGTAAAGATGCCAATGACTTATGGGATTAAGCGGATTCATCCCGCCTCTGATATTGATGGCCTTTTTGATCTCATTCGTATTCCAGTTTTCTATAAAGGGACGATCCGAAATAATACCTGAAGAACTACATAGGCTTGATTCCGACTCAGCTAAGCTGACCCAGATATGTAAGCAAGTCCCTTCAAAGAGGAGACCCCAGCCCCGCAGGTGTATGCTGTTAGAATCCTTTCACCGGACCGTCGAGTTGCCCTACCCAAACTTGTTTGCCTAGTTGGGCTTAATGCGTCCCCGGTTTAGAAGGACGCCCCACCCCCCTGCTGCGCTTGTCTGGGCCACGCAGAGACTTAGACACTACATGCTAGCCTACCAAGTCTGGCTTTTGTCCAGGATGGACCCATATCAGTATCAGTTCGAGAAGCCAGCACTCTCAGGAAGGACTGCTCGATGGCTGCTGTTGTTATCAGAGTTCGACATCACTTATGTCACGCAGAAATCCGGTCGAGCCCCTTAATTCTAATTAGTAAGATAGGGCCATCTTGCATTGCAGAACATCCATTACCGGATTACGAGCTTTTAGTAAGGCGTTTTACAACGCCCTGATGAGCAGATCCTGTGCATCGAAGCAGAAGTTTTTGAGAACTTGTTGAGAATGGAAAATAAAAAAGAAAGCCACCTTAAGAGAAAACCCCTCTCTAGTGGACCATAACTATCATCTCCAAACCCCTTTTTCTCTCTAAAGATTTTTTAGCTGAGGGGGAGTTCCCGATTTTTATATAACCTCATCAGGTTTATCGGAGGCTTTTCCCCCGGTTATCTCTCCTGAAATCACTCCACTTCCATCTTCGAGAAGTGTATCCGACGAATTGATTCCTAAAACGGTGTCAGTTATGGGCGCAGCTGCGGATGCTGCCTCCACATCAAACTTTGTTCCTCCACCTACTAACAACACTCTAGAGGAAGAGTTGGCTGCAGAGGCGATTGGAAGAAAAAGAAGCATCAGCAGCCAATTTGACGGCACGTATGGTTGGTGTGAACAATCAAGCTCAACAAGTGGCGGGCCAAGCTCAACAAGTGGTTGGTCAGACCCAACAACCAACGGGGGCACCTTTTCCGTCGTTTTTTGGGTAGTATTCCCCAAATGCCACCACCACCTATGATGCAAACTTCACCAGACCCGCTCACGATCTACTAAAGGGGTAAATCCGGCTTCTAAAATTGACCCGGGGAAGGGAGTAGAATCAAAGATGATGACAACAGAACTCTTTATACGCGCGAGAGCAAGTATATGGGGTTCCTTTCTGATAAGGCTTCCAATTAAAAGTACTATGCAGCGCAGTGATCTTTTATTTCGTGTGTCCTTTTCTCGAAATTTTAGTACAATAGACTGTTCTCTTGTACAGTTGGCTTCTGATATTGACTTAGTCAGTATGGATTTGAAGGATCAATCTCGATTGAGAATTTCAAGCTTCAGATTAGCTGAAATTAAAAACCTAATACTTTCAGAGTCTTATATTCTAGCTCCACTACTCGTTAAGTTCGTAGAGCTGGATAAACTAACAGATTTTCAGGATCTCAATCTTCCGGATTTACCCGATAAGATCTTTATTAACACATTCATCAGCTCTAGCACTAAACAGCTTCGGATGATGATGCCCGATAATGATGAGGACAGTCTAGTCCTTTTGGCATTATCCGTCACGTTACTACGCGTCTTGCACGGTGGCTTGCCAAAAAACGGCTTCCGATTGGCCGATGGAGTTGATTCCTTCTATAACAGTCTTCTAGGAAATGGAAATGTTGAGAGACTGATTAAGGTAGATTTGTTGGGTTTTACAAGGAAAATTCCTTCCAGTTATGTTGAAGAGAAGATCCAAAAGATTCTTCTATTTTTAAACTCGTTTCCTCTTTTCTGAACCTGCCGATTATAGATGAGGAGGGAAAGAATGTCAAGGGAGGAAGAGTCCTTAGACCTTGGCAAGGGAAACTTCACATTAATACGGAGGGGCACCTACAATGGGAAAGGCCGGAGAGTCTCATTCAACAGTAATTCCAAATGGTACCTATTTTTATTTATGCTTAGGGGGGCTGGGGAAACTTACATGCCAATTCGAAATTTCTTTCAGATAGGTTAGATATGGACAGGTCTGACGGTTGAACCTGGGAGAAGGGAGAGGAGGGGCCCTTCTCAGTTCTTGTTTTTTCATCTGGTGTTTATTAGGGGGAGGGCTATTATCATTATCCTTCTGAGCCTTCCCCTTCTGAGCCTTGGTATTGTAGAGAGTGGATTGAGCAGTAGAGGCTTTACTCACTGATTCCTCACTTTCTTCTATGATAAGGAAATTTCGACTCTCTCTCTCTTCCAAATTCGGAATACAAAACAAACGAAGAATTCGGAGAGGCTCCAATATCTTATGGATCACAGAGGTGAACTTTCTTATCTGTGCCTACAAAAATACGTTTATTCTCACAACAGATAAGTGGATCATCAGAGGGTCCTATGGATACCATAGTTCCCACTAATCTATGATCCTCCTTAAAGGCTTTATAGATATCTATCTCGTCGAATTGATCATTTAGAAAAATGTAGACTTCCTTGTGGAATCGCAAATATCGAATTCTTGGAAAGATCATAGGAAAATAACAATCGAAGGTCCCCATAAATATGACCTCATATAAGACATTCACTATCTCCCCAACTTCGGGAATACCATAAAAATGCTCAATTCCCTTGAGATTCTTTCCTTCCTCATCTAAAATTGGCAGGTTCAGAAAAGAGGAAACGAGTTTAAAAATAGAAGAATCTTTTGGATCTTCTCCTCAACTAATCTGAAAGGAGTCTTCCTTGAGAAAACCAACAAATCGACTTTTATCAGTCTCTCAATATTTCCAATTCCTTTAAGACGGTCATAGAAGGAATCAACTCCATCGGCCAATCGGTAGCCGTTTTTTGGCAAGCTACCTTGCAAGAAGCGTAGTAACGTGACGGATAATGCCAAAAGGACAAGAGAGTCCTCACTATTACTTGTCCTCATCACCCTATGCTTTTTAACGCAGATGATTGAGCTAACCCAGATATTCTCGGGATAATCCGGTAGATTTCGATTTAGATAACCTCTGAGTTCTTCCGGTACCATGAACTTCACGAGTAGTGGAGCAAGAACATAAGAGTCTGAAAGTATTAGTTTTTTTATTTCAGCTAGTTTAAAGCATGAAATGCTAAATCGAAATTGATCCTTCAAATCCAAACTGACTAAGTCTATATCAGAAGCCAACTGAACAAGTGAACAATCAACAGTTCTCAAATATCGAGAAAAGGACAAACGAAATAAAAGAGAACAGTGCATTATAGTACTCTGAATTCTTTCCAGCCTTATCGGGCACCGTTTAAAGGTAGGGGGAGAGACAGGGAGTCGAACCCGATTACCATTATTGATGGAGATGGATGAGAACGCGCGATAAAAGACAATGCTTCTCATTATAGACTTGGATCTTTTATTTGATAGAGTCAAGGGGCAAATCTGCTTATTAACACTAATTGACGAAACATATTTACGACACCGATAAAAGAGAAAGAAATTCAAATTATATGTGGCTAGTGTGACGACCCGGAGCTGCTCTCCCGAACGAGAGAAGATAAATTATGAGCGAACTATCCATAGTTGCATGTGTGAAGCAAATTGAATCTGCAACTTCCATTTGATCTTTAAGAGGGACGAGAAAGCGTACAACCCACTCGTATATAATAGCATTCACTAGAAGACTATTTTGTACTTTGGCATATCCTACGAGATTTCGAATTAGTGATTCGTGAGAACATACTTTGATTCCGTTACGAACTTCATTCTCCAGTAATGAATTTGAGTTTGCTCTTGTGCGTCGAAATGAAAAAGATTACAATTCTTCACCGAGAACTGCTCAATCTGAGCCTCCTCACCGACTCGGCGAACCTAACCTAAGATGATCTCAGGCACCTTCCTCTCATCCCCTTCTGAGCCCATCCTCACCGAGTTAGGCGCCTCTCCTTTGACTCAGCCGAAGAGTTATGATCTAGCACCTCTGCTCTTCTCGCACCGCAGAGTGTCTCAACCGTTCACTCTTGTTCGCTGACCTTGACCTACTTGCTTCCCTGGGATGGGGACCGAGCTTCCCACACCCAACAATAAGTGATTGTGCTTGCCTCGCTGATAGTTCTTTCTTTCTTTTCTTGGACTGGACACGAAACCGAAGCGAATATCTTTGGAACTACTTATCTAGTCTACTGGGATTGGACTACTTCTCTCAGCCTATCCGCAGGCGAGCATGGATGCTCTTCCGTGCTGATCGATCTGATCTTTCTTGCTTCCCGAGCGAAGAGAAAGTGAATGCCCAAGTGAATCTGAGCAGGGCTCACCCGGGGCTTCAGAGGAGAGTGTTCAAACGAGCCACTTTCCCGCATACCGCGTAGTGGGCCCGGGCAAAGAAGTTAGGCGAGAGCACCTACCGCACCTCGTCCACCCTCTCTGAAGCATGTCCCGAAGTTAAGCAAGCAAGAATAGAAAGAAAGAGTGTCCGTCCCTGGCAGTGAGAGATCACGGAGTAGAGGAGCGTTAGAGAGTGACGCCTTTAGCACCGGGGCAGATCGAGATCTGAGTCAGTAAGCTAGAGCTCCTAGTCCGGGCCAGATATTGGATCGGGCCCAGTTGCCTGACTTCTATAAGGCATTCCCTCCAGCCGATCGGTGAGCACGCTTGAAAACCATACCAAGCTTCTTTTCTTTACCAAGTTGCTCGCTCCGCACCTTCCTCTTGCTCTCGTGCACATCTGCTGCTCATAGTAGGCTCTCGCATTCTCTTCCTTCGAGGTCTGGGCATGCTATATCTGTCCTCCGCCTCACTTTGATTATGTTGGTTTCGTATGCGCCCTATCATCGGATCTACTGAGTGAACACCCGGTTCGACCCGACTTCTGTCTTCAGTCGACTACTTGGAATATAGCTACTCGATCCGCTTCCATCAAGAGAAGAACTCCGCCTCGCCATGAAGAGTCTTGAGGCAGTCCTCAAATTCAGCAGTAGGCTCATCAATCCCACAACACAGCGCGAAGGCTCGAGGCTCCGTAGTACACACTACGTCAGTTCCATCATTAGGACCCAAGTGAAACTCATGAATCACTGAACCCCCGAAAATCAGTGTGCGAAGCTTGCACAGGTTTGTAGTCAGAGATCCATTTGCGAGTTAGCAACGCCATCTTTCCCATTCAGACCACTACTTAGCTCAACGATCGACGGTCCCGCTTCCCTATGCCATTGGAATGAGCCTTGCCCTTATCTCATTCGACATTAAATTAGGCGTCTGACGACTGAGCACTCAATGCACGATCGCTTCCCAAATAGCTTCTGACGGTCTTAGATAGCCATGCTGATCCTTCTTGATACTCACGGGAGTTGGAGCGAACGATCTACTTAGCTTAGCGACCCAGGGACCCCGCCTCCCGTACAGTCAGTCTCATCCGAATCTCCCCCAAGCTCTATCTCCATGGATTGAATCCACTTGTCTTGGCTTTCTCGTCCCGCCTCTGATAAGTCTCTCCAAACATCTTTCTATCACCTGCCTCGTTCGCGCACTGATTCTCGATCTATGCATCACTGGCGACCTATCAGAGTCTAAAGGCTCGTACCCCACACCCCGCTCGCTCCCTCTCGCTGGCTCCATAGTTGCGGGTCAGGTAGGCGGATCTCGCTCATGGGCCGACCCTCCAGAAGTGGTGCGCTGTCTCGAATAGGTAGGCTGTTCTCTAGGTGCGCTGTCTCGAATAGATAGGCGGTGGGCTGTCTCGAGGAGGTGGGCGAATAGAGACAAAATCGAACCTGTCCCGTGCAACGAAGCTCATTCATTTATCTTTTCACACGCTTCCGCTCCTATCCTCTCTCTTTGGTTCCCGGCTTCGATCGGACCTGTCCTTACTATAGGATTCATAGCTCTCTAGTCCAGGCCCATTTTCTTCCCACGGTCTGGAACTCGCTAAGCCTGTCCCGGACGAGCTATTCTGATTGGACGGGAGACTTCGTAGCTCTAATATTTCCGCGTAACATCCTCACTCGCTAACAGCTCCGCTCCTCGCTACCTGTCCCATGAGCACTGATATGAATGCCTCGCCTGATCTCGCTGATCCAACTGTCTATACTATATATAATTGAAGTAATGAACTAATGAATCGGCTAAAGTACCGGGATGTCGACTTCAACTCGACGTCTCTCTACGTCGCCTAGCTCGTCCCTCCACTCACCGGCTTATGCCATTGACCCGGGTTGGGCAAGAGTCAGCGTTGTCCGATCACTGGACCAAAGCTTTGCCCTCCGATTCAGAGTTGTGCTTCCTCACCTGGCCTAAGAAGATCTCCTACCACCTCGCATAGCTTCACTTGTCTTAGCTCCGAGCACCGCCTGACCTTCTTGAATCTCCTTCGCACCGAAACCGAATGAATAGGCTGAGCCTGCCCGGTCAGATGCCGAGGAGAAAGATTCATGCTTCTGCTCACTCGCGGAGTAGGACAGGTGGCAGCCCGAGCTCTCTTATGAATTGGGACTCCAGAGCTTGCCTTCGCAGAACTAGTCTTTCGTCTGCCTTGGCACTGCCTATCCTCTATCACGAGGACCAGGCTGATAGACGGGAAAAGAGACAGAGAAAACACTATTTCAAGCTATGCCTAAAAGAGAAAAGGCTGCAGTTCGGAGCGAGAAACATAGAAGATATTCTTTCGGCTGCTGCTGCTGTGAATGGCTAATTAAATTCACTTATCATCCCTATCCGAAGAGTCTTCTTCCTATCCCTAAACTGAGCCAGCAACGGGCTTTCCCTCTAGTTGACAGACTATCTCTTCACTCTTTCCTAGAAGTCTCAGCCTACAAGGGGTGCCATTCATTCATTTCTAATTAAAGATATTTCAACGGGTTATGAGCCTCACACTCCATTCCCTCTCCCATCCGGTCGGGGTCCCATACTTATTTGAGTTGATTGTGCCGAGAAAGTGAAACCGGCGAACTCCCTCTTTCTCAGTCGGCCCGTAGCAGCTCTGGGCATCTATTTAAGTCCGTATAAGCTTAAACCTTGGCAGCGGCGCGTTTCTGCAGCTCTTTACCCGGTCTGGAAGGGTCTTTTCCCGTGCCTAACGCGTACTCAACATTTAAGCCTTATTTTATCTCCCGCGAGAGAATAAGGAAAAAAGAAGTCTTTCTCTCCCTTACGGCACTCCAAGAAAGTAGTCCCGGCGAACTCATCTGGGCAAGGACAGCAGAATAATAGGTAGGGCTGCGTAGGGCTGCGGCTGCTTAAACTCGGAATGGGGCACCTGCTTTCAACCTTTTGATTTCACTCTACAGGGCACCAAAATAAGGATAAGGCAACCAGCTTGAATATAGGCGGCGGCACCGCTTTCATGAGTCCCGATCGAGTAAATAGAACCTTAGATGGGAGCGGAGCCTAAAGGAGACCGTAGGATCATTTTTATATGCCTTTCACGACTATTGAAGCAACTAAAGCCCTACAGGCACAGGCACATTCTCAGTTGAATGGTACAATAGTGATTTTAAAGCTTTTGCCCGACTGCAGATAATGGCCCTATTTGGTTGAGTTTTCTTGATTGATAGCTACTGGCCCCACGGGAGCGGGCTCGTTACGGGATTTGAGTTATTAATTGTGTTGCTGGTGCCCGTGCCCTTACGAACTCAGGAACGTTTAGTCACTCGACTTCACACGGATACAATTGAATCTCTTATGAAGCTTATGCTTTAGGGAAGATCTTTATTGGAGCTTTCTCGGCACAAGATTCATTTATATAATAAGTACGCGTGAATCACATAGGCTCCACCAACTACCGAGAAGCGAAGAAGCGGGATAGGCAACAGAAGATCTAGAGTCAGAGTCAGCCGCGTCATTATCATTCGCTCCTTGCCTTGTCAGCAGCCATTCACTCTTTGGTTCGATTCAAAAAAACACTACGAATACTCCTTAAGTGAAGTTGCTCCTTGGCTATTTGCCATTCACGACAACTGTATCTTCAGCAACGGAAGAAAGAGCGTAAGAAGCGACCGCATATGCTTGAGCTTTCCCGTACCTTGCTACAGAGGGGCCTCTCTCTTCTTTCTGTCGTTCCTTCCGCGAACAAGACAATAAGTACCGAGGGATTTAATGTAATTAATACTCGTACGGGACTCATAAGAATGAAACCTTTCAGCTGCTAATACGGCACTGCTAAGATATGAAACCCACGGATCAGTTGGGGTACGAGTCCCCAGCTTATGAATTGCCATTCAGCTTGATTCTTGTTATTCCCTTGCAATTAGTACGTGAGCTTTTCACTTGCCCTGGCGCAGATCGCCCTTGTCCGTGAGCTTTTACCTGGCAGATCAGTGGCAGCGCCTTGGCAGATCGGTTGTGAGGAGCTCTTTCGGTACCAGGATCGGTTGTCCGGAGTAATATAATATAATTGGTTCAGTGCTCGGATCACCGCTCCCTTTGGTTGCTTTTCCGGTGTTTCGGTAGCCGTTGTCCGGAATGCAGAGCCAGGAAGCCTGTTAGATTGCCCGGAAAGCGGTTCAATGCCCGGAAGCTGGTTGCCGGGAAAGCTGGTTAAATGCCCGGAAGCTGGTTGCCCGCGCGGAAAGGTGGCCAGGAAAGCTGGTTGGTTCAGTGCACGGATCGGTAGCCAGATCGGTCTGAAGGGTGCTCCGATCCGAGCTCTTTCGGGCTTGTCAGGAACTCCCTAGGCGCACCCCGACCGGATGGGAGGCATCCCGATCTGACAGTAAGTCAGAATCTGGGAAGGGGAGGATCCAACGGGGGGCAAAGCACGTCCTTCTGTATGTGCCAGGCGGGATCAAATGCATGAGTTGGTGGGGACAGGGTTGTTCACACACACACGAACGACTCCTCTGGCTGATCGGTTGTCTGGAGCTGCTCTTCGGTCTCCCTTGGTTTCCTTTGGTTTCCCTCAGGTTGCCCGGTTGTTGCTTGTCCACGTCGTTATCACTCGTACCGCTCCGTGGGGGAATCGAACCCGACAAGTGCAGCATTAGGCCGAGATCTTTTGAAGCGGGTAAAATAAAGCGATAGCTGGTCCTAGCGAAGCGGAATGCGGTAGAGAGCATGAAGCAGAGAGCAGATTCAAAGGAAGAAGTAGCGGTAGCTGCCACATTCGCCATAGTTGATGAAGCACACACGCGTCACGGGTCTCCATTCGTCGGAAAGAATCCGATTCCGCTGGTGGGGAAAGAAAGGCTTCACATTCTGTGTCAATTGTACGCACGCTCCGAGGATACTATGAGCGGTGACCTTTGTTATATTATATGAGCTATTATGACCGAGTCTCGAATTCTCTCATTCTTCGTTGGTGCCGGCGGACGATCAGATCAGTAGTGAAGAGAAGGAGCGAGTGGAATGAACGAGCAGGAAGCGACCAAAGAAGTCGGAGCGAGTGACAACGACTATGAGTTCTGCTCTCCAATTCCTTCTCTGTTCGCGTAGCACCTATACTACCGGGTACTACCGTGAATCGAACCCGTGTCTTCTACTTTCAAAGACGATGTCCTAACCACCACTGGACGAAAGGGACAAAGAAGAACGAGCGGAGATCTCTCGTATATTACCAATAGGAGTTCTTTCTCCCTTCGCTTTCTGATACTATAGCAGCAAGCCAGGAGTCGGATAGCCGGATATAGACCTGTCCCTAGTCTGCTCTGCCTGTCCCCGTGGTTCGGGAGGACATGCCCCGAAATGGTGGGATTCCGTATGGGCGGTCTCCTCTGGACAAGAGAGCCCTTATGAGACCGCTATTCGATCTGCCTTGATTCACCCAACTCTGGGAGAAAGTAGAGGACGGGTCCAAGTTCTATATTATAAGAGAGACTGCCTCGAATTCAAAACTACGAAAGATCTTTCCATGCCCGAACGAAGCTAAGCCCAATATAGTGGATCGGGACTAAGATCACACACTCGCTGGTCGGGTTGGATCCCCGAAGCAGGAACTCGTTGGAGGCATTAGGTCTCGCGGTTCAAGCAAGCATTCAAAGTTGCATAAAGAACTACATCGACAAGAAGAGAGACAGGTCTGATGACCGCTTTGAGCCTTTAATCAACCTTACGGACAAACAAAGCAAAGATTGCGACGAAAAGAGATACCGAAACGGCTCCCAATACTACCTTAGTAAGGGCCCTGGCTAGAGACCTCTAACATACCGCTAAAGAAACCTTAGAGCACTTCCAGAACCAACAAAAGTAGGTAGTAAGATTCGATCACTTGCCTTCGACTTCGCACATGTTGGATTCGTTCATTCCACTCGCTGCTTCATTTGTCGGCTCATTCCACACCAAGAGACGTAGATGAGTGATTTGCCCACTCCCCACCTAGCTCGAGCTTCCCTCGTCTGCACCTCTTGTTGCTGCTATAAATTGGTGACCGGGACTCTCTATCTCATAAGACCTCTTTCTTATGTAAGAGCTTTGTCGAAGGACAGAGAAGGGGTCAGAAGCGGGGCTATTATCTTTGGCTCAACTCATCAGGCTCTTCAAGAGTGGACGAGACGAATGAGCTCTGCGAGACCGACCCTAACGTATAGGAGAGGACGGGGACATGTATTTGAGATTAGAAAGCAGTGCTTGAGGATAGAGGAAAGACAGGCTCCACCACCAAATGACTGGTAGGCCGGGCCAGTAGGCAACTTCGTCACTTTCACAAAGAAGACGGGAACTTCGAAGACGGGACTTTAACTTGAATCGGACCGGACTCCGCCAACTTCTGTACTCAAATCAAATAAAGAACAATTGTCAAAAGAAAGAAAAGCAAACGCTTGGAAAGACAGACTATTAAATTAAGAATGCGAAGTCGAGACCAGGATGATGCATGGGACATAGTAGAGTTGGGATAGCTCAGTTGGTAGAGCTTCGGACTCATTCTTCTGTCGATCGGGCCTTGGCTCTCATTTGACTAGGTCCCGAGGGCACCGTAGCGAATTCCGTCACGGGTCAAAGTCAAAGTAAAGAACCTTTCCTCGTGCTTGAGTTCTTGAAAGTTTGGTTCTCTCTCTCCTTATCTGATCGTCCACGCTCAGTCGCTCACGGGTCTTCAGTATGAGTAGTCGCTCCTGGAGTTCGCTCGCTACTCGTCACTTGCTTCTGTGCTTGCTTGGGCTCTCCCTGTCCTTACGAGATTTCCTTTGATTCTCTTCCTTCGTGCCTCTTTTCTTCGTCGGATGGCCGGCCTACTTTGCTTTGATAGTTGAATCTGCCTCCTCCGCTTACGGTCCCCCGGATCAAGACTTCCCATCTGGTCCCTCCAGATAGCACTTCGATTAGTCACGAGATCTAAGGTTGGCTCGCTCCACTACACAAGAGTCTGACTGCGCGCTCCACGTCGTTGTTCTTGCTCCCGTTGGAACTATAGCTAGCTTTACAACTCTTTATGTCGCGGAGCATCTTCGCTTCTCGACACCTAGAATTTCCTTCTGCTCTCGTAGACCAATAGGTAAAGCCTGCCCTTGAGGCGAGCGGGGACAATTCTTTCTCCGCCATGCCCTCCCCGGGGAGCCTCATCTCTATCCATAACTGTCCCGCCTCATCTCGACTTATGAGGTATTGGGCCCATAGTGCACTCTTCATTGGTGGGCATGAAATTCATAGGTCCTCTCTCTCCTTGAATCGGTGCAGTTGCGAATCTGTCCCGGTTCTCACTCCCTACTCTACTCCCTCTCTTATCCCAAGAGCACATATCTACTTTATTTATATAATAGTACTGTACTCTAAGCGAAGTAGAATTCGATCTGAGGACCGAGCGACAGCGACGTAGAGCAGCAGAGCACGAGTGATGACCTTGGACAAAGGAGTAGATCTCGAAAGAAGGACCGGTCAGTCGGATGAGCAGAAGTATATCGAGCTAGGTCAGGGAAGTAGAGGTCTTATTGAGAGTCCCACATCAAGTTCTTCTCCTGGCCCGCTCACAACTTCATGCTTACCGCTAGTGCAGGCCTACTTTACTGCATCACTATAGTTAAATGAATGAATGCAGGCCTACTTTACTCATTGGTTGAACATTACATGAATGCAGTCAAATGGCGACGCATTTCAGTAGTCTCATAAGGTTAAATAGCAACTTCACTGCGGCGAAGTCGAATTGCAATTGCGCAAGTTTACTGCTGTAGTGAAATGGCAACTTTATCCACTCATCAGACAACCTGACAGTCGAATGAACGAGCCAGCGAAGCAATCCACTCCCATGAGATCCCATGAGAAGAGATGCTTTGTCGAATGAGACAATTGCAGCGAAGCGGAATGCGTCAGTGCAAGAAAAGCGAAGTCGAATGGAGCGAGGCGGAACTACGTGGACTAGCTTCATTAGAGGAGTGATAGGCTGGCTGTACAATATGGAGTTGGCTTCCCTACCATGCATGAAGAGAGAGGAAAGTCTGCTCACACCTGTCTGCTCGTTCTCGCTCCTTCCTCCAGTCTTCGAAGCACTGCTTGAACTTGCATCTCCCACTCGCGGAGCACCTTCTCGACCCATCTGCCTCTCATAGATAGTGAACTAGTGACACGAAGATTAGCAACGACTTCGACTTCGCATGAGATCAGAAGTGAAATGCTTAGCAGAGAAAGCAGGGGCTTTGAGATTCGACTTCGCTTCGACAAAGCTTATCCCAACCTCTTGAAGCAAAGCCAATGTTGAAGCTTTGCTCTCCCGACTATCGGACTGATCTTCTCCTTGCTTCGCTCCGCACCTCGACTTCGCTTATGTAAGATGAAGGACAGAGAAGGGGGATAAAGAAAGCGGGGTAGAGTAATGGCTCGCTCATGACCTGAAGACTGTAAGACGGACGACTATTTGGCCATTTATCCCGTACCTAAGAGAGTAGATTCGGAGCGATCGAGTGGAATGGACCGAATGAATGGCACAACCGAAGGAGGGAGAAAGAAAAATGGCTTCGGTGGATTAGCATACTATAGATAGAAGTGCTTGATCTGGGCTTGGGCTATCGTGCAAGTGGGGCATTGCATTGTTAATAAGGTTAGGTCAGAGCGGGAAGGTGGCATTCGGGTTCGTGCGCTGGTACGGTACGAATTCAACTAGAGGATTTGACTAGGTCTACAGGTTCCGGATTTGACTAGGTCTACAGGTTCCGAGTGAGATGTAATGCTGGCACCTGGTCTTCAGCCTAAGAAGGAAGGCTCATGTAGAGAAGGGGGAAGGCGTTGAGTTCAGATTCTGGGTCGGCTAAACTTCTCTGCTCTACGTCACTGGGGTAGATCTCAGTCTTTATCTCGGTTTGGAGGGAGGGAGAGCAAAGCCAACATAGATAATAGAACGGAGTGGAGCCCCGAAGATCAGATCATTCCTTTATATATAGGAGTTCGAATCCAGTAATTCCCAATTAAGACAAGAAGGAGAGGAGGGTCCCGCCTCATCTCATTATATAGTCGGTCGGACCAAGAATCACATAGTCGATCGGGTCTCGCTACTGCTACTGTTCGGAACCAGAGCTTGGACTCATCACTCCGGTCCCATGGCACCACTTTCACTATGAAATTCAATCCCTACTCCCGATCTGCGAGGAAGGACTGAATCAACTGAGATTCAAGCAATGTCTTGCTCGGATCTGATGGCTGGGCTGGAAGCACTCTTCTCCAACTAGGAACCGGTCTCTCCCGACCGAAGAAAGACGAGACTTGGATTAGGGACTCAGAACAGAACCAGGACTCTAGCAAGACAGCCGGACAAGTGAAGCTGTCGTCCAAGGGCTATAAGCCGGAGCTAGCTTGAAGTGGGCCCACGGAGGGCCTACTTTACTACAGAATTGCAGTGCCCTTTAGCGACGCTGTAGTTCAATCTTTCTCGACAACCTGACAGTCGAATGCGATAGCAGGTCCTGCTTCATATAGATAGTTGAAGGAGAAAAGAGGCTCTGAAAGAGGACATATAACCTCAGTTCAGGAAGGCAACCGATACGCTACCCGAACCGATGCTTAGCAACACCGAGCTATAGTCCATGGTTCAGAGGACAAGAAGAGGTTCAAGAGAAAGTGAATACGCTCCGGATCAGGGAGGAAGAGAGGCGGAGAAAGACAAGGCCACCGAGCGTCTAATGCTACCGATCGGAGGGCACGTGTTTGATCCTATTGCGATAGCTCCTGTGGTTACTAGGAATCTGGCTTACTTGCTGATCGCAGCCGTTCAAGGAGAGGCACTCGTGCGGGAGCTTTCGATCTATGAGGCCAGATAGCTATGAGGGGGACGGAGCGATTAGTAAAGAAGCAGTGGACCCTTGACTCCTCCCTTGCAATTGGAAGAATAAGTGGTGTGGTGGAGCATTAGGCCAGGTCTCAGCCCCTTCCTTTAAACGGGGCCCCTCTCTGATAAGGCTGGAAAGTGTTCCTAACTTAAAGATGATAAGTAGAACACCAATTAATAGTCGTTCTTATAAAAACAAACTAAACTATGTCTTTCGCATTTGTTTTAGTTTGACGGCAGTATACATTGTTGACTATATCCGGTCAGAAACCACTATTCTTTCCACCCCAAAAAACACACTTTATTTTTCTCACTTTCTTTCCTGGTTTTCTTTACGAATGGAGCTTTCCCCATACCGAAATGTGCGCCAGGAGGCTTACGACTTCATTCACAATAAAGTGGGACCTTTGAACTCATTACAACATTCCTTTCAGCGCAATCTAATGGATGGAAGTCTGAATTCTTTTATTCAAGAATTAAACCAGCACGGTAGACAATCAAACTTTTACCAGGAATTCTACCGCGACTTTACGGACGAAGATTTCCGCCGCTCCTTGGGCTTGCCGCTCCCCTATTTTCGGTGGAACTACGTCTGACCTGATCCCCATCAAAAAAGGGGGTACGTAGGCAGCCTGAAAAAAAAAAAATAAGGTTCGGTCAAAGGTAGGCCGACCCGACATTCATATATAAGCATTTGCCCCGGTCTTCGAATAACGAAGAAGTAGGGAGGTGGT
>JBAMIE010173705.1:0-14567 GCA_037177295.1 Kaempferia parviflora | reverse complement strand
AAAGCTCAAGGATAGACTCATAATGTGATGGGGCCCACAAAAAGTGAAATGGTGGGCCATGAATTTATGTGTCTATCTCTAAGCTTTTCTCTGAGATTTTTCTCCGTGCGTATCATTGCTCTATTTTTTATTATCACTTGTAGAATTTAACATTTATTTATTTTAGAGTACATTCTGCTTTATGTAAAATCAAATGAGTGCTTAATCCTCCATGGTTTGTCTAGCTCATTAGCCTTTCTCTTTGCATCTCTGATTCTCCTGATCACTATTTCATTCCACCCCCTAACTGTATTTTCTATGTGGCAAGATCTGTATAGTGGTTCCCAGATGATGTGGGCTTACAGTTTGTCACTTTTTTTGGTCATAGGATATGTATGACATAGCTGACTCAATCATATATTATTAGGTTAAAACAACATCTCCTAAGCGATACTGTGTGCGACCCAATACAGGCACCATTCTACCCAGATCAGCATGTGACTTTACAGGTTTGTTTTATGACTTTATTAGGTTAAAAATGTGTAGCTTTTGTGTGCTTTGTTTCAATGGAAATTTTTATTACTATTGTCTTAGGCGCACTTCATGGAGAAATTTCACGCTTAAAATCCTACAAAATAAAGACCTGATGTAGCACTGTGAGCCAATTTCATGCAGAGTAGAGAAATGTCACAGCGAGAAATAATAATAATAATAATAAAATATAGAATAGAATTGCATGAGGGATCCAAACCTCTTTTATAAAATGAAATAAAGACTGATTCTCCCAAAAAAGGGGTTAAATTTCATCTGGATAATAATACTTTGTAGACACTGATGACTTTGAAAACTTTTGAAACTTAAAACTATAAGTAATTTAGAACCTTAAAATTAGTTACTACATTACCTTCCTATCTTGTAAAAAAATTCATATGAACTGGATATAAAGATTATGACTAATTTACTCACCTAATAGAAGGATGAAACATTGAGATATATATATACACACTACTATATAAAGGGACTTAAATAGTTCGCTATTTGGAGAATTCTTCTATAATCATTGTGTATTTGTTAATCGATATTGTATTACATACCATGAGATGGTCTATCTGGTTGTGAATAATTGCTTGTCTCATGATATGGCATGCTTTGTAAAGTCATTTCATTAGATGGATTTTATTACCCTTGTCATATTTCTCTCTTCCTTAACTTCTCAAATCAAGTGATAAAGAAGCTCATTCTTAAACAAGAGTGTGCTTTTTTGTATACATAAATATTTTATTTTATTTTTATCTCTTCATGTCATCATCATTGGGCATTTGCTACTGGAGAATGATTGTACTGTTTGTTAATTAGCAATGAAGTGATTGTTTCCTGAAATTAATCTCAATATTACAAACTAGACTTGTTATATATGGACAAATGCCTATTATTTTCTTCTTTATAATAATGTGATTATGTGATTTTAGTTACCATGCAAACACTGAAGGAAGCTCCATCTGATTTTCAACTTAAAGATAAGTTTCTTGTCCAGAGCACAGTTGTTCCCTATGGCACTACGGATGAGGACATTGTGCCAAGTTTTGTAAGAAAAACATGCAATCCTATCTTTGTATCTGCAATGACTTATTAATATGTCTTGATCTCCAACCTTTTTTGGTTCTGCAGTTCTCTAAAGAAAATGGTAGATACATTCAAGAGAACAAATTAAGAGTTGTTCTTGTCAGCCCTCCTACTCTCCCATTACCAGAACCATTTAACGGGACTTCCATACAAAAGCCAGCTTTAAAAGCATTCAAGCAGTCTGCTGAGACCTGTATCGCTAGCAAAGGCGTTTCTCAACATGAACCAGCTAATGAAGTTTCTGATTTGAAAAATCCTTCTAACTCAAATAAAGTTTCTGATTTAAAAATGTCTTCCGACTTGATGAACGATAATGTGAAACATGAGCCCCTTCATCAAAATCATAAGTCAAATGCGACACATATTTCAAGTGATCAAGCATTCACTGAAGCGGACGACACGCCTTCTCTTGTAATATGATTTTTTTCCAAGAAATCCACATTCACACTGTTTGTTGTCCATATTTTTGCTATTGATCTTTATTACATAGATAAATTCGCCTGATAACACTATTTTCATAATTGGTATATACTTGATTACAAAAATGAAGAACAATAAATAGTATGAATTTGCAAATGGTTGAATGCCCCTCCTTGGTACATGTTTACAGATAACATAATTGACTTTGTCTTTGATATCCATGTTAGTTTCATTTTTTATTTCAAATGATCTTTCTTTTCATCCTTTTGTAACAAAGCAACTGTGGCTAATGTTTCTTTAGGTTACCAAAGATATTGAGGAACTAAGGTTGAAGCTTGGCAATCTTGAATTGAAACTAAATGAGGTTAGTTAACCTCCATTTATCTCTTTCATGCAATTGATGACTGTAGTTTTTCCTACATGATTTGATGACATGAAAGAGGTCTGTGCCTCTTATAGTGGGTTCTCCATAGGTTCATTTTCTGATGTTTGAAATGCAAGCCATTATGGAGAGTCAAAAGTGTTAAAACAGTAAAAGCAATGTTGTCTGATGAATAGTAACAGATTGTGTTTTCTCCTTGGAATAAAAAGTGCTAAAGTCAGCTCAAGAAAAATGTGACCCGCTGGAATATTGCTTATACAGTATGCTCATTAATGGACTAGAAAATATCAAATTGTGCATGCAATTTTCAACAGCCAATGATATTAGAGACCAAAAGATTTCAGTGTTACTGTCATCTATATGTAGCCATTTGGCCTGATGATAAATTATGATTCCTTGTTTTGAAAATAATTACTGTAGTCTGGATGGAAAATTTTGCAGGCTGAGAAGATGATAATGAATTTGACACAAGAGAGTGATGCTGCCTTGCAGGAGGGAAAGAAATTGCAACAAGAAATTGTGAGTTAATCTTTAACAAATAACCAAGTTTAGTGCTATTAAGACCAACATGTGTATTGGAGCAAAGGTGAAGCCGTCACTTTAGTAGCCCCTCTATGACGGCTCCACACTCTTTGGAAGGGGATAAATCATGGAGGTATTTGCCCTAGTGCAACGGCCCTTTGCATGGAGGAGGTCAGGCATCTAGTGAGACATTTTGCATTCGTTGGAAATTAACCTTAAGATTTATTGGAGCAACCACTCATGTAGGTGCTAACTGCATCCACCTATAGGGGCTAAGACCAACATGTGTATGATCCAATAGATGGTGTGAAATTCCTAGCCATTAGTCTGCTTAAGTTCAGGAAATTTGGAGGGGGGACCCAAAGATAAATATGTTTAGTTATATGCAGTAAGCCAAGTCCCATCCGAGAAGAACTCATTTGTAAATCTCTATATATACATGGTGATCTTACCTCAGTTATGCTTACTAAGATCTATAAAGATTTCTTATGAATGTTCATTTGATGAACAATTATCGCATGCTCAAGTTACTTCACACTAGCAGATCTTACTGAAATAAAAATATTCTGCTAGAGCAACCTTGCTGAACGACAAAGATTCTGATAGGACATCCTTTTATAAAAGCTGCATGAACATCAACTAGTTATTTTGAATCTCTACTCTTTTTTATGGTAATATTGGTCATTACCAATCTCTTGTCGTCTAATAATATTCGTTGGTGTTTTGCTCTTCTTGTAGGCTTTGCTGAGGACCAATTGTTCAGCTAGAGTTCGGGTTGGTTTCCCTTTTCTCTTTGTGGTTTACATGACACTCGCTGGTTTGGCACTTGGACATTTGTTGCACCTGTGAAGATCATCCGGAACTTTGAGCACATTGCTGAACTGATATTTTGTAGTTCTACAATCACCAGTATATCGCCATTGCACCTCTTCAGGCTATGACCATGTATATGACTTGTGCACTTAAAATGACATTTTAGTTGACTTTTTATTTTGTAAAAGCAAGACTCAAAGGATACGTTAAACTATATAGACTTGGACTCATAAATTGATAAGATCTCTTTCTGTGAAATTGATTGTGCCACCGGAGAAATTTTGTTATCTTACCTTTTATGATATGATTTTCCTAGTAAGAAGCATAATGAGAAGCCATCAACTTCTTAGATTATAGTTGAACTAGAATCCAATAATGGGAGTGATTCCTGAAATATAGAATTGATTAGAAGTAACTATTCTTAGAAAATTGAATGAGTAATTAATTCTTTTTAAAAAAGATCCTAAAAATTGATAATTATATCTTATGGTTCTTACCCAAATAAAAATAGATAAAATAAATGTCGGAATCCTAAATAACATTTTAAGCACTGAATTATATTTTGGTCCAATTTAAATTTAGAACTAAAATATGTTATATATTATATTGTTCCTAAATAACTAGGAGGTGCATAATATTTGTTCCTTAAAAATTACTAATTAAATTCCTAACTTCTCATCTCGTTGTTTCAGTAACCTCCAAAGTCAAATCTTTTCATTAAGTAACTCTCTGCTAGATTGTCTCTTTCGCTTGTTAAGGAATACACCTGACGGCTAGGATCAAACTCCGGTGCAATGGACGGTCTGATCGCCTTCTTTCTGCACATGGTGAGTTCATCCGTTCATGGAGCTGTGGCATTAATTTGCTCATTTAACAGTCGTTCTCAATATTTAATTGTGGTGTAATTTGCACCCGTTTTTCTCCGTTCCATGCGCATCGATCCAAGTCCCTCTTCTTCTTCTTCTTCTCCTCCGTCGAAATGGGTTGCGGCGGCTCCAAGCAGAAGCAGCAGGGCCAGCAGGACGTGTCCGCCGGGAACTTGGTCGCCCGCCGCGTGCTCCTCCGATCATCCACCGTCGCCAGGGGGAGGAAAGCTTTCGCTTTGAGCGATGACCCCGACGCGTCGAGGCTAAGAGAGGCCGCCGTCGCAGGGGAGGAGAAGCCGGCGTCGAGTGGCTCGTCGGAGGAGGAGTATTTCTCGTCGAGTCGGGAGATGGAGAGCCCCGACGCCGGGGAATACTTATCGCCTGGCGAGGGCGCCGATGTGGAGGAGAGTGGAAAGGTTGCCGCTGCCGCCGCCGCCGTCGCCGCCGAGGAGGAGGACAAGGCACCGGATGGTATCTATTGGCGAAGTAAATGCTAATAAAATTAACCCTTTTACATCCAATTTGGTCGAATTCCTCTGTTTTTTGTTTTTAAAAATAATATTAAAAAAGATTGAATCATTGGATAATTTTGTGATTTATGAATTTGTTCCAAATTTGGCCTTTGCAAGTTATTTCATTGAAAAAAGATCAATTTGAAGAACGAATTATTAGAGAAAATATAATGTATAAATGAAGGATCATAAGAAAACTTATCTTTAAATTATTTTAAATTAACGTAAATAGAAACTGAATCTTTAATAACGTAAATAAAATGTGAATCCTTAATCAATTATTTTACATTAACTTAAAATTAGTTCAAACTTAGCTTGTGGATAAGCAGAGTCTAGTGGGCTTGGCCCTGACTTGTCTCCGGGACTACGATACAGCGGAAGATTATGATTCAATCTCTAGATAAAGCATATTTGTAGGGATATCTACATATCAGCTCAGGTAATTCATTGAACTCCAACTAGATGCTCTACACTTCTCCCCCAGTTGGCTCTAACGGAGGCATATCTGCTCAGGTAACTCCTTGAACCTCGACCGGATGCTCTACACCTCTCCCTAGTCGGTCCTATCAACTAAACACATCTCATTATTCCTTGGCCGGCCCAATCGATTAGGAGCACATCACTCATACCAATTGAGCCCGTTTTGCTCAACTCCACATGATGGGGCATTCCCTTTATCACTGTATGATACTTTTCTCATGATCTTTATTCATACTGCTGGTATGCTAGCATCATTATTCATACTGCAGTTCATCTTCTCCATCATTCTCCATATTCTCTGCCAAAATTCACTTGAGCATCGGAGTGATAACGCCGATGAATCGCTAGCCTCCTCTTTTCCTCCTTTCTCCGGATTAGCTTCGGTGGACTTTCTCCTTGGCGTTCATAACTCCCGTCAACATCCTCTCTAGCTTACTGGTAGCTCATCTTTCGAAGGTCTCAGAGCAGAAACATCTGCATTTTAATATTTTCTGATGCTTCCTCTAAATACTTTTCATGTGCCATCGTAAGTTTTCCAAGGATAAGCTTCAACAAGGCACATCACAGCTTTCAGAGAAAGCTACCGGAAGAGATAAGTTACAAGAAAGAAAGCAACGATGACCAGAGCATCCAACTTTATTCACAGAAAATTTAGCAACATGATGAAACCTGTGACGACACTGGAGAACTGACCAGCAAAACTCTTGACTATATATATCTTTCCTTGGATGTATAGCATACAAATGAATGGAGCTGAGGATCTCTATTCATGTTTGCCGTCGAAGCTACCCGGTTGATGTTTCCTTTGTCTCTCTCTCCAATTTTCACTCCATTCTTTGGCTTCTGCAACAGCTCGCTCCCTGTGATTGTGGTCGAAATTCTTCAGGGATTCTCTTGCTCTACCAACATGAACTGGGCTATCCATCCGAGATTCCTGAGTTTCCAATTCCTCCAAACCCCAATTGCGTCCAGAGCCACCACCAGAACCATCCCTTCCCACTTTTGCACTTCTATTTACTCCCTTGACTGGATCTTTTTGCCTAAGATCTGGAGAATTTCGATGTGGGGAATTGAGGTTGCCAGACCCAGCTCTAGACCTTGGGGTTGAAGGCTGAGTATTAGCTGCATATGGATCGTAGCTTTGAGAAGCTAAATAAGAAAGTGCCGTCACGACATCCCCAATGAGTGGTCGAGTAGCTGCTTGTTCCTGCAAGCACATGGCAGCAACAGCTAGTGCCTGATATAGGCCTCTTGTTGGATAACGGCCTTGTAGAAATGGGTCAGCCATTTTAGGGAACTTTCGACGATCTTTAAATAATGGACGAGCCTGAAAAAGATATTAATGAGTATATGAATTACAGTAAATTCTGAAACAGAATCTCATGATAAATTCAGGAATCATAATCTCTAAAGTGAAGATTCAGAATACCTACATTATGTTATATTTTTTTTCCCTGAAAACAGAAACACCATGCTACTGGATCACATAAAAAATGATCATACTAAATGACCAAATACAGTTTTGAAGTGTAGTTGCAGAAAGAGAAGAACATACCCATGCTACAAGATTTTGTTCTCCAGAAGGTCGAGTGTTATCGATTGCTTTCCGTCCAGTAATTAGTTCCAGAAAGACAACACCAAAACTATAAACATCAGATTTCACAGTTAGCTGCCCCGTCATAGCATACTCAGGAGCACAGTAACCATATGTTCCCATCACCCTTGTTGAGACATGAGTCTTATCACCAACAGGACCAAGTTTTGCAAGCCCGAAATCTGACAGCTTAGGATGATATCCTTCACCAAGAAGGATGTTCGAAGATTTGAAGTCACGATAAATAACAGGAGGGCTTGCCTTATCGTGCAAGTACTCCAAACCTTTAGCTGCACCAGCCGCTATCTTCATCCGGGTATTCCAATTAAGTGGTTCCTTATCAGCAGGGAGATCTGTGAGAGAATAAAAAAATGAAAAGGGGGGCATTCAACATAATCAAGCTAATATGTTAGATATCATTTAATGTACACTGATCCAGACATCACAATAAACTAGAGTTTTATGTGCCCCTATTCTACAAAAACAGAGGCAATAATCAGAGTTCCAAACATATAAGGGAACTAACACCAATTGACAACTATCCAAGATATAAAGAGAAGTTCAGACAACAAAGATCCTGTTAGTAGAAATTCAAGTCCCATTGGAGCTGATCATAAATTCTCATTTTGTAAGTGAATTTCATGTTCCTGATGAATTTCTAGACAACTGACATAATGATTTGCTAATCATTACGTATCATCAAATTGGCAATGTTTGAATCAATTTCAACACCTTTTCTTTCACTAATGTTCTCACTATCGGTGATGTGTATGTGAAAACAAGTGTGCTAGAATATACAAAAAGGTGTCCCCTCAGCTGTAGAAATATTTCTGAAAGAAAAAATAAGATATTGTCAAAAAGCACTGCACATAATAACTACAGAATCAAACTAAGTTGATTAGCAACTCAAATTTGCAGATCAGTGAAATATAATAACATATGCATACTTGAATATTTATCAATCAAGTCTTTGTAGGAAATAGGTATCCCAAACCATGGTTTAAAATTTCAAGCCGTATCAAAGTTTCGGTCTATGGCCAGAAATGATACGATTTCCGTACTATATCGTACCGTGCCGATATAGTTTCAGTATTTTTTAAACATAAAATATATTAACTAAAATAAAAAAATAACATAAATATTTAAAAAATAATAAATAATAAAATTAATGAGATAATTTTATTAAGGTTTAATTAAGCCTATTTAGATTATCCCTACTATATCAAGGAGTTGATTGAAATTATTAATATAAGTTTAATTAGTTTGATCATCGCTAAAAAAACCCTCTCATGAAAAAAAAAAACCAATAAAGGAAATTGTTTTCCTGTATAAGTCTTGAGCAAAATGTTAAACAATCTTCCAAGAAACTTCATGCCCGCTCAACTATCCCATTTCATCCAAGGGAAAATTTAAATAATAATGTTCAGGCACTTGACTGGTCAACTTACCTAAACATTAGACAATTGTTGTCATAGTCTTTGTTATCCATGCTAGTCTTTGCTTCAGTTTTCCTACAAGTCACTCCAACAGTACTCTGATTCTCAATATTTAATTTTCAAATATTGAAGGCAAGGTTGATTCTCGACGTGTGCTAATGTTTCGGTCCCAAACCGGAACGATACGGTTTCAATATCGTATTGTGTTGTGCCGATACAATTTCAGTTTTTTTTTAAATAAATAAATAAATATAAATGTATATTAATTTTATTAATATTTAATTATTAAATATGTTTTATATTTTGAGACGTTGAATTTATATTTTCATATTTTCTCATAAGATAATATATATATATATAAAGTAATTTCCAAAATTCAAAATTAAATTTAAAATTATATAAAATCATTTGAAAGACTAAAAATAATTATAAAAATATTTGAAAATTTTAAATTATTTTTTGAATGTATTTGTAAATTTTTAATTTTTTAAAATGTATTTAAAATGTTTAAGAATTATTTTTTAAAAAATAGATTATTTTAAAATTATATTAAATTTTAAAATTATTTTATAAATATTTATTAATTTTTAAAATTATTTGAAAATTTTAAAATAATTTTTAATATTTTATAACTATTATTAATAATTATTTACTTATAAAAAATACATATTTAAAAATAAAAAATAACTAAACAAAAAAATTAAATTTTAAGGATATATAAAATTTCATTAATTTTTTTAGAATTTTAAATAAATTTTTATATATTTTAGTAGGATAATAGAATTTTATTGAATCATTTTGGACTATTTAAGTTAGGAGTTGATTATTTGAGTTAGGAGTTGATTGATCAATTAAACCTAACTTCTTCATCGCCGCTATTCTCATCTTCCCTCTTGCTATTCTCTTCCTGGTGTGTCCGCTCTATTTGCACCCGACCTTCAACGTCATCCACGCGTGCAACCGACGTCGATGCTTCTTCCCTTCTCCCCACTGCTCCGGCCATTCCTCTCCTCTGCGCTTGCGTGTTCCACCACAAAAGCACAACTTCCGTCGCGACGCCCTACCCCTGTGGAGAGACGTCGCGGAGTCGTAGCACCCTCTGTGACCCCCGCGGAGGGATGTTGCAGGGTCGTTGCGCCCTCCGTGACCTTGCGGCACCCACGTAGTCGCTGTGTCGGTGTCGGTCCCGCATGGGAACAATAAATACTGTCCGTTCCGGGTGGCACGACACGTCATTTCAAACCATGATTGAAGATACAGTTGATACATAGATTATATTTCCAGTTTGTGATTGCCCATTGGAAGGGGCTCTAAAATATAAAGGTCATTTACCAAAGATAAGCTTAACTAATTGGAACCTGGTAAGTTCTCTACTATTCAACAAGTACTAGGCATCGTCTTACACAAGGATTTCCCTCAATTGTACTGATGCCAATTGTGGAAAGACATGCTTTTGATGTCCAATCTTCTTGACAGAATCAAGTTCTTCTAGGCGAGGACATATCCAATAATATAAACAATTTAATCTGAAGTATAAACTGGTTAAGAATTCAAAATATAATTTTTTTTGTTTCTACATTTACTATTTTAAGCACATCTGTTTTGTCAGAGTATTACTATGACCAAATTGAAATATTGAAAAAGCATTTAAAGAACCCTCCATTCAAAATTTCTAATTGTTCCGAATAGAACTACGTGGATGGCCGGAGACGATGACTCAGCCGGTGAAGACGCCAACCAGGAAGATGACCTGTGCTATGCGAGATTAACACGAGCGTTAAAGGACACACCGGGAAGAATTCTGGCGGATGTCCCTCCGACGGTCAAGTCAAAAAGAGGAGAAGGAGTCTGTATGAATTCAGAAGATTCAAAATGTTCAGAAGAAGCTTACTGATTGTCTACTGTATCTTATATACCTTCTCATGGAGCATCGTGGAACGTCTTCAGTTCGTAACCGTTCCCGCATTTATGGGCATGCGTTAGGCGTTACAGCATTAACTGCTCTTTACAACATTAACTGCTCTTCAGTTATTTTAATCATGCTCATTCAGTTATCTTAATCATGCGGAACGGTTTGCAATAAATGTCTTTATTAATATCCACCAAAATTCCCGGGGAAGCGAGGCGGCCTTCACCTAAAACAACTCCTTTAGTCTTTTCATAAGAAAGACTTCCGGCGTATATGTCCGAGATGACCTCGAGTATTATCCACCCGAGGTGAGCTCGGGTCTCTCTTGTCTGAGGTGAGGTCGGGTCTCTCTTGTCCGAGGTGAGCCCGGGTCTCTCTTGTCCGAGGTGAGCTCGGGTCTCTCTCGCGCGAGATGATCTCGGGTATTATTCGCTCGAGGTGAACTCGGCTTCTATTTGCCCGAGATGGGCTCAGCTACTATCCGCCCGAGGTGACCTCAGGTCTGCTTGCCCGAAGTGGGGCTCGGCTATTATCTGTCTGAGCTGACAGAGAGATCACACGCAATATTCTTCGCTTCTCTTATCACCCGGATCACTAATCATTCAAGAAATTATTACGTTTACTTTTAGTTACCTCTGCCATCCGGATAGATCATAAATTGGGACATATATCCCTCTGCAGAATCATTGTCTGTCGCTTATACTCACATCTATCACTAGGTCGAAGGGAAGGAACGGTTTTATAAATCATGAAAGCTAGCATGTTTAATGCAGCTTTCATTGTACTTCAAAGAACAAGGTAGAGGTTTACATAATTCTTGTTCATGAAAAGCAAATTTTTTGACCAATAATAGATTTATGAATAGAGGACCATCTAAGGCTCTCAACCACTCAATACTATAGTTCATCTCCTTCCACTTAAGATAAGGAGATTAATTGAAAGACAATAGCTATTAACAACTACATTCTCCAACTTGAACTAGTGAATGAAGATTGAAGAACACTAAAATGTTTTGTATAAGCATATCATTATCTTTCTAAATAGCTTTGCTATCCCTTTGTAGTTGTCTTCAATGATGTAAAATGAGGCAAAAGCCAATTTATTTAAGGATGAGGTTCAAAGCGAACTAGAATTGGACTATAAGAAGAAATAGGAAAACAAAAGGCATACTATTCACGGGTTAAAAAATAAGAAATCCTATTAAAACATGATGCACAAGCTATAAATTACAATAGGTCTAGTAGAAAATAGAAATATTTCGGAGAGGATTAAATGAGGTCATGGAGGAAAGAAAAATAGAAACAAATATATGTAGAAAAACAAATGACAATTTACTTAAAAGAAATCATGGAAACCTAGTTTATAACCAAACAGCTCACAATTTTATTTTTCAAGTCTAAGTCTAGCAATCCCAAGCAAGATATTGAATTTAATGTAAATATATTGAACTATAAACTAAACAAGTGGTCTTCAATAAACCCTAGCACCTTAAATTTTAGGCATTCATTAAGGGAATGCCACTTATATTCTTTAAAATCCTGGTAGATGATGGTACAACAAGTACTTTACAAATCACACTTTGCGAACTAAACCTTGATTATCAACTTCTAAAACTAAATCTAGAACCGGAATAATAGCAGAATGGAAATACAAAAAAAAAAAAAAAAACACACAAAAGAAAAGAGAGATGACTTCAAACCATGCAAGTGATCTTCCAATGATCCCAATGGCATAAACTCATAGACGAGTAATCGTTGATCCCCATCAGCACAATAGCCAATCAGATTGACAAGATTATCATGATGTACAAGACTAAGCATAAGGACTTCAACTAAAAACTCCCTGTTCCCTTGTAAACCATTTCTGTCAAGTTGTTTGACAGCAACAACCTGAAAAATTTTGCGCCAACTGTGAGCTGTGTGTTCAACATACAGAAAAAAATACATGGCTCATCTGCAACAGCCTTAATGTACTCAGCGATGCTTTGCAAGTGATCAAGAAACTAGTTGATGGGTAAACAAAGTGCATGAGTACTAACTAAGTAGATTATATATCCAAAGGACACTAACCTGTCCAGTTTCCAACCTTCCTTTATATACACGACCAAAACCCCCTTCACCCAAGAGGCAATCTTGCCTGAAGTTCTTAGTAGCAGCAGCAAGCTCACGGAAAGTAAATAACTTTACTTCAATATGCTCAGCACTGCCTTCTTTGGAAATTGATGCTTCCTTTCTCAAGTTTGAATCTGTCTTTGGTTTTGATTTGTCTAGTTCAATAGGAATATCACATGATGAACATGAAAAATTAATACATTTAGCATGATTCCAACAGACCAACATGAAAAGAAATGTTAAATTTTAAGTGTAAAGTACCATGGTTCAAAGCCAACTATTGAGTAGACTCTAGAAGTATGCAGGCATGATAAATTTCATGCTGGAACATAGCTCCTGGGTCTCATTGGCTCAAAGCTAACTATTGAGTAGACACTATTAGTAACATCATTATCGCCATCATGAAGGATTGTTTGTGCCAGCTATTTGAGGTAAACTACATGAACTATATTCCTCCATTGAGCTCTATGCAAAACTATGTCATCAGTGACATTCAGATCAATTAAATCATTTGCTACATTGACTGTGCTTGCATCATCGATTCCTCCGATAGAACTAAGATGTCCATTTACTTCGGGAGTTGTGTACATTTGGGCAAAAACTATCGGCGATCACAGACACTAACCTTATCTACAAATTGTGTATATTTATTTAGCACCAGCAAGAATAGACTCTAAAATATCCACCTTTGCCTATCTTGTTCCTGCATAGGGTCGACATTCAACAATTCTCCTAATGAACGTTGCCAGCAATATCAAGAATTTCCACGGATCCAAAAACAAAACAGTCAAAACTAAATAAACGAACATTTCGCAAAGCGCAAGCGCGCGCGCACGCACACACACACACATCAGATCTAGACCTCTGACAAAAGATAGTATTCCTCTTAAAAAAACGATCTTTTTTTTTTTACCCGAAATGCGAAGATGCGACGAAGGGGCAGCAGAAGACTCCTTCTTGTACTCTACACCACCTTTCCTAGGATTCTTTTCCACAACCTCCTCCTTCGGCGACTCAAAACACGGAAAACAACCCATGAGAAATCCGAAGATCCCTGATAAATTCACCCAAAGCCCACAAATTGCGGCCGGGACAGCAGCTCAGCTCGATGCTCGGCCGATCGCGACGGACACGCACCAAACCTCGGCGATCGCTCAGATCACTAGCCCGCGACAAATGGAGCAATACCAGGAGAGAGAGAGGAGGCCGAGAAGGGGGCGGAACTAGAGAGAGAACACCCGAGTTGTAAAATGAAATTAGAAAACGAGAGCCAGAGAGAGGTCAGCAGCGCGTGGGGGGTGAGAAAATAGTGAGTCATCGAATAATAATATTCTGAGTATTATTTTCATTCCTACCCGCTTTATTCAATTTCCAAATAAACAAAAATACCAGGCCGTTTAGTATTACTAATCCACCGCGGGGACCACCCGCGTCCCATCTGGTATCCAGTCGAACAGTGGTGAAACAAAGGTGCGAGTAAAATTGAAGCCACGTTCATGATCGGGACAGTGCGGGTCCAACGGACTAGCGACTCATATGATCGGTAGGAAAACTGGGTTCTGAAGTTGGTGAGCGGATTAATCGTTTTGAAAGTGGCAGGTTTTGATATGTGACTGTCTTTTGGGGAATCGTATAGTTTGAAATTGGAAAATAGAATACAGGGATATTTTTTAGTTTATTTTAAGTAAAAAAAGTCGCTTTTCCTTTTAGAATTTTAATTTTGTTGGGTGATCAATAATCAACCGGCAGCGGTAGCCGACTTAATCAATTTCTAGTAGGTATATTTTTCTAGGGAAAAAAAATTCTTCCATTCTCTAGTTAATTTAGTGATGAACTATAAATTAATTTTATAATTTATTTCTCTTAATATAACCTCGGGACATATTATGAGGGAGCATCTAAGTGAGCATAATCACCTTT
>JBAMIE010173696.1:0-14568 GCA_037177295.1 Kaempferia parviflora | reverse complement strand
AGACAATGAGATGAACTAACTTGTTTTGCTCTGAAAAACGCTCTGCTCAGTGGTTTCATCATATCCTCTTTACGCTGTCACCATGAAGAACAACTACTCCCTCAGTGGCCAGAGTTGCAAGGGCATTCCTTACCTATCGAATTAGGATTATATTGAATTAACATCGAATGCAAAATACCAAGTATCACAAACATGCATTTCAAAACTGAACAGTTTTCTTGTTCATAAAAATAGCAAAGTTTTGATTTCTATACTTAATTGTCCATCTCTAAATAAATAGATGGATGCATTGTGGTTCAACTTACATCATTGAGGTGAACTTCCATGGAACTTTGCTTATTGAACTCCTCCAGCAACTGTACATATTCACTCCACTGGATTAGCAAGTGAAAACACAGTGATAAGTTGGTAAGAGTACCTGAATTAATATACCTCTACTAATCGAGCGGAGTGACCTCCAATTTGCAATTTCTCCATCACAAGGTTACGTATGGCTGCAACTAGATTCTCCCGTCTAGTCCTTTCACTTGCAGATATTCCAGTCATGATAAGATCCATATCGATTGTTCCTTTAGCAACCAGTACATTGTTAGTGGTTGGCATTACCGTCATAAACAAAGTATAGTGGAGAAATGAAACCTATTATTTTGAATTGTTAATACCAGTGGAATGGTCTGTTGCTGATTGCTGCAATGCAACTTCCAACAATCGAAAAGATTCTGCTATATCTTGCACTTCAACCTGCAATTATCAACAGAGGCCATTGAGCACACAATTCTACAAAATTCTAAAATGATATACAATCTCATAACTTTGATTACCCATTCTGAAAAACGCATACGTGCAAGTGCTTCACCAAGGCGAATTAAGCTTTCAATTTGCCTAGCTGTTGCTGTGATAACCTATCATTGGATTATAATGATATGAGTAGGCAAGCAAAAAAGGAATTTCTATTACAATCAGGGGGAAGTATACTGAAATCATGGACTGCTAAATTGCAAGATAAAGTAGACCTCTGGTATAATTGCCTTATTAGTAATCATGGTTTAATTAGAACACTTCAGCAGGACAATTCTGTTTAATTAGAATAGTTCAACAGAACAATTTTACATGGAAGAAATAGTAACTTAAATACCTTCTTCCTACTTCCTGGTGCATTTCCTCTTTTCCTCATTTCCACATATCGGCGTGTTAACTCTTCAGCAGCTTCATCAGATATCTGTGGATGAATATGCTTTCTAGCATAGCTGATATATGCAACTAAGGTAGGGAGGTCAATAAACTCTTGCACTTGCGTCTGCATATTATAAAGACATAATAAAAACCCACCAAGAAAAGATCAAAACATAAAACTTGAGAAAGTTATTGGAAATTCATATAGATTTCAATTCTTTTGTGGCCACTAAAACAAAATAAGCTTTTCAATTCCAGATCATTAAAAATAAAGAAAGCATCCAACCTCTGGATCTGCAAAATGCAAAGCAACCATATGCTTGGCTAGACGTCTGTCAGTTTGTTCATCTGCCTTGTCCAAAATTAGATAAATCAAATCAAATCTGGAAAAAAAAGGATTGTGCGTCAATGCAAAGTAAGTCTGAAAGAACTTTTCAATTGGACTACTAAAATGCCTTCTTACCTTGAAAGCAAAGTTGGAGGAAGATGGATGTTGTCAATCACAGAGAGCTGAGGATTGTACCGAGATTCACTAGGGTTTGCACAAGCTAATACTGAAGTCCTAGCATTTAATGAAGCAATTATTCCAGCCTTTGCAATTGATACAGTCTGTTGTTCCATCACCTGTTTGCATCCAGAAAACAAAGAGATTCAATATATTTTCAGAAGAGTAAATTGCTAAAGTACTAGTGCATACAATTTCTCCAAAAGCTCAAGAGAAGATAGACTGCGCATTGTTCAAATGTATCGAGTACCTCATGCAACATGCTGCGTGCATTTTCAGACATTTTATCAAACTCATCAATACAGCAGATCCCCCTGTCACTTAAGACAAGTGCACCACTTTCCAGTACCTGGACATAGATTTAGAGGACAAAATTAACTTCCAAAATAACAGCATAAACAGCAGTTCCTAGGAGCTTACAGTTTCACCAGTCTCAGGGTCTTTTGAAACATAAGCAGTTAGACCAACTGCAGAACTCCCCCGCCCACTTGTATATATTCCACGAGGTGATAACTGATGCATATACTGGAGCAGTTGAGATTTACTGGTTCCAGGATCACCAACCAACAAAATGTTAATGTCACCTCGGAAGCTTGCTCCTGAATCAAGCTTTAGAGCATTGCCTCCAAAAAGCTAATGTGAGAATTAACCAAAAGTCAGCTAGATTTATGTGTATATAAATACATATTGATACTTCTGTTTTGTCAGTCTAAAGATGTGAAACGAATAATAACAACCTGGCAAAGTAAACCTCTTTTCACATCATCCAATTCCCATATGTTAGGTGCCAAAGAACTCGTAAGCCTGTCGTAGATATCTGGCAATTTCGAAAGCTCCTTTATTTTATCAACCTAAAAGATCCAACAGACAAATTCCATTAGTTGTTATAGAGATCTCCAACGTAGTGAGACTTCATAATTCTTTCACAAATCAGGAGGATTCATATTGTTTTTGTAAATCAACACCTTGTCCCGATAATCAACATTTTCATCTTCAACAGTCTTGTTAGTGGTACTATTATCACAATCCATTTGATCAGAAAGGAGGAGACGAGACTTGTCTGTCTTCTTTATGTGAAGACAATCAATGTAAGTCTGCAATTAATAATATCAAAAGATACATTGTGAATTCACGAGTCTATACTCAACTAAGAGTCAAATCAGATAAACTTAATTATATAGATAGACAGAGAAACTAAGAATACTTTGATAGACTACAGAATTACCTTAAATGTAGACTTCACAGTTCTCTGAGTTTGTCCTACTCTCACACTCATTGCTCTGTATATACCGGTGATCTACAATGATAAAAAGGAGATTGGTAGCTCAATAGATAAAAGTTGTATATAAATATCTTATTTTATGGACCTTCCACCAACCTCAACCCTATCTCCAGGTTTTCCAGAGTCTACAAGTTTATCATGCATCAAAATGCTGACAGTGTGTGGGGTCCCTCCTTCTGGAATTTCATCAGGTGTCTCCTGCAACTTGATAATCTGCTTATCTGCAAATCTGTTTATTTTGCAATTCAACCATTATGAATAATTACTTTGATGTTTCATTTAGTTACACCGATAAAAATGACATGTGAGAAAGAGGCACCTGCATCGATTGTGAACCAGTGTCATTGAGTTCATGGCTAAACATTCCTGTCTTACACACCTTGTTGGCTCATTTATCCTCCCTAATTCAAAAAGAAGACAAAACAATATAAACCAAATGAAAACAGTGAAGCAAAGAGATTGCCAAGTTATACAGAACAACATATTGAACATAAACTATGTAACAATATGGATCCACAATTGTTTGAAAATGTCATGAATCCACAAATAGTATTGATAATCAATTTTGTAGCCTGTTCAAAATCATAAATCATTTTTTTTGGCAAAACCAGTGCTATTAATGATGTTGAGCTGTTGCAAGAGTAACTCAATGATTATATCATTCCATAAAACAGTATTCACATGAGAATCCAAAAAACCAAAATAGCTAGGGCCATAAGTTCTAGTTGGGTCTGCTGAAGGGTGAGTGATACAAGATAGCAAGAGGAAGATAGGAGAGAAAATAGGATTGCATGCACATGGCTCAATTTGCATTCTAGCAAGAATCAGATTTGTTATTAAGATTCTGAATAAACTCAATCAAAAAAATAAATAAATGTGAATCCTCTTCGATATATCTCTAGCATAATGATGTCAGTACAGCATGGGAAGCTCAGGCCAGGATGGCCAGGCATAGTCCACCCATGCTCAGTGTAGCATCAACTCCAAACAAGCCTTGTTAGGCATCACCAAGATGGTCATTGCCTAGGCCTAACATGAGCCTAAGCACAATTGAGGCAGAGCTAGGTGATCAACCTATCAGGACAAAAATTTAACAATAAAAACTTTATAAAACAAATTTAATTTTCAATAAATAAATAAAAATAACGATCTGAAGATATTCATAAAAATTTAAGAAAAGTTAGTATGATTTATTAATTTTTAAAACTATTTTTTTTACAAGAAAGGATAATAAAAAAATAGAATATGGGCAGTGATAGGCTTGCAATGGACTGTGCTTGGCCTAGCACATGAGCTGTGCTTGACCTGGAACAGTGTTGAGCCTTACACCAACCAACTTCTTGCAATGTGGTGCACAATGCCTATAACCATAAGTTTGAACTTTGGATCAATAAAAAATTTGATCACACCGATCTTGTCAACTTAAATTTTTAGATGAAATGGTGGTAAATGGTAACCACAGTCTACCTACAATAGCACACTGAAAAAAAGGGATATCCTAACAGAGTCCAGAAGAAAACATCTAGAAACTGCATAAAGCTCATATCCATGCATTTTTTATCATTGTGAGCTAGCGAAATCAATGATTAGACCATTGACTATAGCACTAGGTGACTTCTACAGGAGCTAGTGCCAGAGTTCCAAATTAAATGAAATCATGTTTAAGGTAAGGTGGCTTATTTTTACAGAAAGAAATTTGTAAGCAATTTACAGCATCAATGAGTTGTTGAATGTTATATAGAACTTCAAAATAGTAAAGTAATCTTTAGTATGAACTACAAAATTTAAATACATATAGCAAACATGCTCATATTTTCCAGAGCACAGATTGTATAAATATAGTTGTAACGTCCCAAAATTGTTTCGGACACTACAATAGTAAAAGATGTCCATGTCTAAACTGCTATTGAACAGAAAAACAATGTGAGACGGCTCACTTTGCAAGCCAATATCACTGATCACTATGGCATTTCAAAAACTGGCAAGAACGCATGACCATAGAATTTTGATCGCCTAGATTTAAAACACATTAAACACGTCGACTAATCTCGACTGCTGATGGTATGATTATGGCTGATAATAGAAATGAGACAACAATAGAATTTAAGTATACCATTAGCATGCCAAATGTATTTACCTCTGTCAACAAGAATGGGATCTGAGTAATGACCACAGACTAGACAACGAAATGTAGCCTCTTTGACGTCTGGTATGACAGAGCTGCAACGGATGATCATCCCTTTAACAGACACCATCTTTTCAATGTCTAGACCAATAGAAACCGATCGTTCAAATTTGAATAATTGAATCATTCATTAGATACTAAAGTTAGGAGATTGGTAAAGCACGTGAGCAGTTTGGATATACCAGAAGGATTGAGATTCCTCATGCAGACGGAGGACTTGAGATTATAGATTCGAGTTTGGATGTGTTTCTCAAACAATGGATCGATTCGAGCGACCAAATCCATGACCACAATGTCGAAGATGGCCAGGACCTCCAGCGGGTACCTAACCATCTTGGTATAGAGATCAGGATCGTAGTCGAACACGTCATGGGCGTCGATGTCCAAAGACTCCCCGCCTTCAAGCTCCATGATGCGGTGGACGGACCGCATGTACTTTCCATCGTCCAGCAGGCCAGCCTCCCTCGGGTCACGAAAGTGGCGGAGGAACCGGAGAATGGCGGCGTTCACGTCCTGCACGCTGATGTTGGTACCCCAGACAAACACGGGAGCGGAATCGGCGTCATCGTGGTCGACCGCGTCATCATCCCCGGCGTCTGACGAGGGAGGAAGGTTCTCGTCGGCGGACATAGGGGTGGAAGGGGTTGCGGGGTGACGGCGTGTCCACCGGCGGCGGAGGCTGGAAGGGGTAGAAGAGGGAGGGACATTAGCGGACGGCGTGGCGGATGGGGTTGGTAGAGCACCGGGGGAGGGGGAGGGTGTGGCGGAGGAGGCACGACGCCGTCGCCGGCTGCTACGCCCGGCGGGTCCAATAACAGGTGAGGAATTAGTGTTCGCGATTGGACTCGATCGGCCATCGGGGGACGAAGCTCCTGCAACGAAGTAAATAGAATTAACTTTTCAAAAGAAAAACGCACAAATCTCAGATGAAATAGAGAGCGAGAGAGAGAGAGAGAGAGTTCACCGGAGGGTGAGAAATCGGAGGAAGCCATGGCGGTTGATTCTCGACGCAGAGATGAGGCGGGAGAACTGTGAAGTGGGGAAAAGGAGAGAGGTTTTGGCGGGAAACACACACTATTGACTATCCCGCCAAAAAGACCTTGCCGTCTCCGTTAACCGGAAGTGCTAGTGCTATCGGATCGGGTGCGATCCGCAACTGGACTGGGCATTGCTAAGTCACCCGTTTCAATAACGATTTAAATATCCGCATTCATATATTGAATTTTAAAAGAAAAATATTAACTCAGCGAAGATTAGAATCCTCCACGTGTCCATTAACAAACAATTTCCGAAAAATTTTATTCACTGTATCTAGCGGCGGAAACCAGGTCGAATTCGAGTTCCGGTTCGATTAAGTTGCGGTCGAGTAACATTGCGGACCGATGCCTCATCGCGCGAACCAGTTCGTCGTCCACGGACTCAAAAGTAGAAGAACAAGAGGAAGCGAGCGATTTGAGACTTTCCGCGATCTCAATCCGTCTTTCGTTGGTCTCGTCGCACCGTTCTCTGCTCTTCTTTCATTGATCAATTATCTTCTTCTTCGTCTCCGATCGATCGCTCGCTGCTTCGTTGCTTGACCGGGAGGTTCCAGTGGTCTCGATGATGTGATGTGACGCCAGATCTGGATCCCTGACGGTGCTTCCGATCCGATTCTGATCCGAAGAGATCTCGTATCGCTGCGCCGATTCGATGGCGGGCGCCGTCTCGGCGCTGTTCCTCCTCGACATCAAGGGCCGTGTCCTCATATGGCGGGACTACCGCGGGGACGTCTCTGCAGTACAGGCCGAACGCTTCTTCACCAAGCTCATCGAAAAGGAGGTGACTCCCTTTCCATACCCTATTTCCCTCCGCGCCCATCTACATCCGTTTCCAAATTCCGGATTTGGCTTGCGCTGTTCGTTTATTTGGTGCAAAGTTGGAAACTTGAGCACCTGCTTTGGCGTTATAGGGGGACCCGGAGTCGCACTCGCCTGTGGTGTTCGATGGTGGGATCAGTTATATGTTCGTCCAACACAATAATGTCTTCCTAATGACCGCTGCGAGGCAGAATTGTAATGCTGCTAGCATCCTTCTCTTCCTGCATCGCGTCATTGATGTGAGCATTCCTTTGTAGTGATGTAACTTTCGGTTCCTCATAAGAATTCTGTTCATGTATTTTTTTTCCTTGGATTCTTATCGATGCAGGTGTTTAAACATTATTTCGAGGAGCTGGAGGAAGAATCTTTGAGAGACAATTTCGTAGTTGTGGTTAGGAAAAATCTTTTTTTTTATTATTTTTATTTTCTGACTTGGCTTGTTCGTGTGTTACCAAACTGTCTATTATGAACAGTATGAGTTGCTTGATGAGATGATGGATTTTGGTTTCCCTCAATACACTGAAGCTAAGATTCTGAGTGAATTCATTAAGACGGATGCCTATAGGATGGAAGTCGTACAGAGGCCTCCAATGGCTGTCACAAATGCAGTGTCATGGCGCAGTGAAGGCGTTCGTTACAAGAAAAATGAAGTAGATCATTGTTCCTTCGTTGCAGGTTCTGTTCATCACTATACATTAAATTGACCTTGTGTAAAGGAGTGGACATTTCCTTTTTTTGTCAGGTGTTCTTGGATGTTGTTGAAAGTGTAAATATTCTTGTCAACAGCAATGGACAGATTATCCGTTCTGATGTTGTTGGGGCGTTGAAGATGAGAACATACTTGAGGTGAACTAATGTCTTATTTCTCTGATCTCCTTTAATTGCCTGCTCTATGCTCTGTTATTCTGAGATCATCATTCATAAGTTCACACTAATGTTGTTTTTGTTATTGTTTTCACTTTTTTGTTACATGTAATTGATTTTTTTTTCTTGGATACACCATTCTACATGAGTGAATCTCTCAAATATTAAAAATTATATCAAAGAACTGAACTATAAACTTATGTTAATATGTTTAGATGAGTGTTCTTTTAGTCCTTTGTTTTTCAATCCTAATTCTATTATTTTATAGATTTAATATATTTTATTGACTAATTTGCTTACTGTTCTTAGATGCTGGCTGTTAACGAAATATGTTCCCAGCTTGATACCATCCCAGTTTTTTCTATGATTTCCATACCTAATGCATGTCCTCCCTGTGACTTGTCTACTTCAGATGCAAAATGATCTACTAAGAGTTGCAAGCATTGCATCCATAATTGAAGTTTAACTCAAGATTCTGCTATTCAAAGTTCATCTCTTATTGGATCTCAAGTTGTTGAATTTTGTCTTGCATAGAACGGCTAAATCTCTGATTAACTGTGTCAGACTTCATTGTTGGTTTTATTTCTTTATGTGAGTTTACACAAGTGACTTTACATTGATTACCCTTCGTTCAGTTGTTAAAATAATTGTAATTTACATGAGGGAAGGTATGACACATGGGATGTGTTCACTGTATTTTAGGTCAATAAACATGGAATTTCTTAAATGATGTATATATCCAATTAACCTTTGGCTCAAGTGAAGAACATGAAAAACAAATGTGGCTATTCTTGTATTTTTTATGTTTTAGTTTTGGGTTTTGATCTTCCAAATTATATTCCCAAATTATACGCATTGATCATTTGTCAAAATAACTAATTTGCACAAAAAAGGATAGTAATGTCGCGTGGTGAGCTATCATTCTATTTGAGTTGATAAACATGGAATTTTGTGAATATAGGCTATATGTTTCTATTGTGTCGGATCAATATTCTTATTCTATAATAAGCTATTTCTTTCCCGTGTGTTTGAGATTTAACTTTGAACCTGAAAAATGAATAGTCTATTGATTGTGTACTGTATCCAGTTTTCTTAATAACACTAATGCATCTAAAAAAGGGAATCGCCACACATGGTTTACCTCCTCCGTGTTGGCTCTAGGACGGGTCGGCGGGGGCGCTGGGGGCGAGCGATTCGCCTTTTGTCACTAATGCATCTAAAAAAGGGAATCATACTGGTGTGGTCATTCAGACCAGGAATCCCCCTTCTTAAAATAAAAGTAGCTGGTAGGCTTTCTGTGGGATCCAGTCATGACTGTTTATAATTTGATTAGTTATAGAGTTTATAAGTTCATTTAAACCCAATTTACAAAATCAGTATAGAATTTTTCATTAAAGGCTTATTTAATTGGTTGGTTTATCTAAACTCTCCTTGATATAGAAATTGTGCTTTTATAAAATTAGGTATTTGCAACAATAGTATTCTCACTTAAGTATGGCAGTTGTGCTGTTAAAACTTTTAATGCTTTGAAACCATTTAAGTGGAATCATAATGTTGTAATTTTTGTAAAGTAGATGTTAGCAAATCCTAAGATAAAAAATGAAAAGTATTCTTTATCTTTTTTCTATGCCTTGACCAGTAGTTGGGTATTTGTGGCTCTTGGTTATATAACTCACTTTTCTCCATATTCTCTCTGGTTTTCTAGTACTTTTTTTTTTTCTTATTTTTGCTCTTTCAAGGTAAGCAATACATCTAGCTATCTCATTGCCTCGAAACTCGTAAGTGGTCTTATTGGCCTAAATGTTACTGTATCAGCATATTTTATTATCCCTATCTCCTGTAGCAATCCTCCTTTACTAGAAGACTTTATTATCTTCTTCTAGATACCTTTTGTCCTTTGGCCGAGGTGACACCAGATATTTATATCGATCATGTGTTTAGATACATGTCAAATATCATACTACGGTTTTTTGTTTTCCACTTGCCACAGAATCCATTTTCAACATTGTCCTTTGAAATCATAATTGCACTTTTTTCTTGTATACAAATCTCCACTAGTTTCATTCAAGATGAAAAGTTTGGTGCTAGCTTCTCTACCATTTGTCACAATTGAAGCTCTTGAAGATATTCGTATCCAGCTAACTTGATTGAATAGTTGTTTGAATGTGTGTTTTTGCTTGGTGTTCTTGTATGAAATTATTTTTTGATTATTAAGTTTCAAAGTAACAGAACACACCATTTTTACAGTGGCATGCCTGAATGTAAACTTGGGCTGAATGACCGAGTACTTTTGGAAGCTCAAGGGAGGACAACCAAGGGAAAAGCTATAGATTTAGATGATATCAAGTTTCACCAGTAAGCAGTCTTGAAACCCTCTTTTTTCTATCCCTCTCTCTATTGCCATTTTTCTTGAAAAAAAAAATTTTTGAGAGGATCATTCGATTGTAGAGACATTTTTTGTCTGAGTACTGAGGATTTTATACTATCATTTAAGGTGTGTGCGATTGGCACGTTTTGAGAATGACAGGACAATATCCTTCATACCACCTGATGGGTCTTTTGACCTAATGACATACAGACTCAGCACTCAGGTTATCGTGGATTGTTTCTTTTACTTGGAAAGAAAATTGTGAAAGTTTAGGCTTCTCTGTATTATACATTATTTATTTTACCTGTATGGGTGTTGTCTTAATCATTCAGGTAAAACCTCCAATCTGGGTGGAGGCTCAAGTTGAGAAGCACTCAAGAAGTCGCATAGAGATTACAATTAAGGCAAGAAGTCAGTTCAAGGAAAGAAGGTGCTGGCTCATTGACCTTTGTGAATTATTATCATATAGATCACACCTTCTATTCTGCATTTTACATATGAGAGTTCATCGCGTTCATATTTGAGAAATTCCGATCACCATTTCCTTACCATACAGCACTGCCACAAATGTGGAAATTGAGTTGCCCGTGCCTTCAGATGCCACCAATCCCAACATTCGGACATCCATGGGTTCGGCTTCATATGCTCCAGAAAATGATGCATTGGCCTGGAAAGTAAAATCTTTTCCTGGTGGCAAGGTTTGACTCAATTTCTTTTTTTTTTCTTGGATAAATGATAAATCCTCTAATTACTGTGAAGTTTATGTACATGTTTTCATGGCCACACTTGTACTACTATCCTTTGTACTTAGGAATACATGTGTAGGGCAGAATTTAGTCTTCCCAGTATCACTGCAGAAGAGGCAACTCCAGAGAAAAAAGCTCCTATACGTGTGAAGTTTGAGATCCCATATTTCACCGTCTCTGGTATACAGGTACTTTCCTCCTTCACAATAACTTTATTGGATTATGTTAACCTATGGTTAATGCATCATTGGCATCAATTGTTTAGGTTCGTTACCTTAAAATTATCGAGAAGAGTGGATACCAAGCTCTACCTTGGGTTAGATACATCACAATGGCGGGAGAATATGAACTGAGGCTCATCTAAGAACACCCCGTCTGGCACTTGTATTCAAGATTTCAAGCTTTTTTGTAAGGATTAAAAGTTTGTTCAAAATGTTCGCTGTTCATTTTTCACCTTTTTTTTTTTTTTTTGCAGATAATGTATTGATAGCTTGATTACAGTTATTCCCTATTTCCTTTCCCTCGTGTCGGTAAATTAAATAAAATGTTCTTTTATTCGATTAACTCTCTTTACAATTGTTCAACAAATTCATGTCAATGTAAAGGAAAGAAAAAAATGTTAATCACAAGTGAAACTATTAGCCGGCATGCACCACAAAAACAACGTTGTGCCACAGCTCTGTGCTAATAAGTACATAAAAGAGACTCCAGATTCAGAGAGCAGCTGCTTTTTCTGATCGATAGCAGAGCGTCTCCTCCCATATCATCTCTCTGATCTTGTCTTCCCCCAGATCATCATCGAAGCCAAGATCGATGGGGTTATCGGCAGCGCCGTCTAGCAGAGGATCATACAACTGAGCCATATAAGGGTGCTCTAATGCCTCCGCAGCATTGATTCTCTTTGCCGGATTAAAAACGAGCAACTTCTTCAGCAAGTCGACGGCCAGCGGACTCGCATCGGGGAACATTCTGGCAAAGGGAACGCCTGGACTATCCGGGAGCGACTCGATGTAGTCGCGAATTGGCTGGTAACTGACGAAGTCGAAATCGGCAGGCGCATCATGGTTAACGCCGAGAGTGTTGAGAATGAGCTCGAGCTGGTGGGCACTGTCAGTCCCTGGAAACAGAGGTTTGCGGCCGAGTAACGCAGCGAAGATGCACCCAACTGACCACATATCAATAGCAGCGTCGTAGCTATCAGAGCAAACGAGCAACTCCGGCGCTCGATACCAACGCGTGACGACGTAGCTGTCCATTCCTTCACCACTCGGACTTTTAGTGCGAGCCAGTCCGAAATCGCCGATCTTAAGTTCACAATCAGTATTAACCAGAAGGTTCCCAGGCTTCAAGTCCCTGTGAATTACGTTCGCCGAGTGGAGATACTTCAGTCCTCGAAGCAACTGCACACACATAAAATTCGTTAATGATATAAATTGTTCATGTAACTAATATTAATGAATATATATGATTCATAATATATATATATACCTGAAAAATGAAATATTGACAGTGATCTTCGGAAAGTGGCTGAGATGATCTGATGACTTGCTCCAAATCAGTATCCATGAGCTCGAAGACGAGATAAACGTCCGTGAATGATCTCTTGGTGGAAGGCAACATGATGTCCTTCAGCTCAATGACGTTGTCGTGCTTAATTTTCCTTAAAAGCTTCATCTCCCGAAGAGTCCTCAGTGCATCGATGCGATCTTCAAAGACATTCCTTATTTTCTTAATGGCGACGTTCTCACTTGTTTCGCAGTCGATGGATGAGCAAACGACGCCGTAAGCGCCTTGCCCGAGGAGCTTCATAGGCGCATACTTGGCATCGATCTCGAAAACTGTCTTTGAGATGGTGTGAGATCTCATTTCTAATTTGTTCACGCCTACAAAATCGGCTGCAGGATTTGATAGCACCTCCATGGCCTGTAATTAAAACAACTAAATATTAGTCGCAGAAACTAGAAAGGCAGCTGAGATATACAATTAAATCTTGATCATATTCTGTTATTTCAAGAATTAATTATACCAAGAAATAATAGAACAAGAACATGGGAAGGTCCATCCAAGAACAGGATTATATTATTGTTTTCTTTTTTTTCAATCATTCATTGAATTCTGATCAGGATCTCATTTTACATATATATATATACATTTGCAAAGAATCTAATCCTCCAAAGATCAAGATCGTCAAAACAAGAAACATCATGTTCGATGATGATTCAAGCGAATAAGATTGAAACGCTCGACGAATCGCATGTTTCTTTAACTATTAACGCGCGCGCGCACATCTGTACCCATGACAAGGCGGGTAGTTGACTTACTTGTTAAGGCGGCGCCGAATCGTCGGGATGGTCCGACCGTGGGCAGGAAGCCAATTACAATAGAGAATCAAGCCAGCAGTGGAACGGCGGCGGTGGTAGCGGCGATGGAGTCGTGGACGGTGGGTAAAAAAGATGTATATGCGCGGGGAGTGGAGTCGATCGCCTTTAAATAGGTTTCAGATTTCCATTCTGTTTCGGTAATTAGGTAATTTAGTAATAAGTCAATCATGTCAATCGGAAATGGTTTCCTTATTTAAAGCGGATAATGTCTTTTTTGTTTTTTTTTTTAACTCAGTTGATTGCAATCTAAAATTTCAAATTTCAAATTTGGAAATTTCGAATCTAATGCCTATAATATTTTTATCTTCGATTATTTTTATTTTTGAATTAATTAAATTACTCTACTCAGTTACACCCGTTTGAAATGTTTTATTTTTAAATAATGAAATTGAATTGAATTCTTTAATTTAGAATGCGTTAGTAAATAATAGAATTGAATTAAATTTCTTGATTTGAAATTTATAAAAATTGAATTGAATTCTTATATTTTTACCATTTTTTTCTTTATCAATAAAACTTAATATTTACATAGAGGGTTATTTAATAATTTCAGTATTCTAAATAATTTCCATTGAACAATTAGATCTAAAGAGATCTGATTTGTTACGGGACTCCCTTCAAGTGACTGTAACATTTAAATAAGTAATGATTTTTTTAACAATTTCAGACGTCATCAAGTAATTTTTCAATTTTAAATTAAAATAAAAAACTAATCAAATCACACTAAATCAAATTGATAAAAAATAAAATATAAAAAATTAATTATTTTATAAATTTTATATAAAAGTCATCAGTTTTAAAAGAATTATTTTATTAAAATAATAATAGTCTCTTAAATTTATTTATATTTAAAATTTTAATTTTGTAGTTTTAATATAAAAAATTTAAAAATACAAAAAAGAATATTAATTTAAAAAATAAAATTATTTTTTATATTATTTAATATATAACTATAAGAAATAAATAAAAGTGAAATAAAATTAGAAAATCATCATGAGTTTTATTATTTAATTATTTAATATATTTTTTAAAATAACTTAAAACTACAATATTAAATGTATAAATATGGATAAATTTAGGAATAATTAGTTTAATGACATAATTCTTAAAAAAAAAATTGTAGTGGTACCAACGACTTTTGTATGAAATTACTGAACGAAATAATTAAGTTTTTATTTGTTTTCTTGATTTTAATTATGTTTGAATAA
>JBAMIE010173688.1:0-14572 GCA_037177295.1 Kaempferia parviflora | reverse complement strand
TTAGCAGCTACTGTTTTATAGCTGCTACAATTTGACTCATGCAATTGTAACAATTAAGATTTCGTAGTTGCTACATAAATGTAGCAATTACAAAATCATAGCTATCATGAAGCTTTCTCATTGGCTTTACTGAAATTCAAATTCTTATTCTATAGTAGTAACTACATCCTACACTACCCAACTCAACTCTTCTCTAGGACAATCATAATTGAATAATTGTATATTAGTTGGATGGGGCATCATAATTGAATAATTGTATATTGGTTGGATGGGGCATCCCTTCATTAAAAAAAAAACAACCAAAATGCGCCCGTGCTCTTCTCACTTTTGTTACTTCAAGGCGGGAACGGAAACGGGTGGAGATCTGGAGAGTTTGAGATCAGGGTCCCATGGTAGACATTTTGGTTCTGGGTTCATACTACAAATATGTGTTCTTAATCTATATTTTAGAACATCAAGGAATTGATATTCTGACAATAAATTTGCAGTTCGAGAATCGGCAATACTGGTCAAAAAGGTATAGGTAGAAGACATCGCCTTCTATCATTTAGAAAGCAGCCAACCTCGATTAGACATTAGTCCACGAGAGAATCATTCGAGTCTGATGCACAAAACCCTGCTGATATCCTAATATATGGAGATTCCTATTCTCTTATTTTCCTTGAATTAACAAGGCAAAGAATTCATTCAATGAAAATTCAGATGGATCCACGACGAAGACCATGTCATTAACCACTGGGAATGAGAGAAAGCTTTCCCCATCCCCGAACACATTTTATGAATTAAAGTCAAAAGAACTTTGTATGAATCATATTAGAAAGATGTAAACGTGATAGCGTATGAAGATTCCTGATACAAACAAATACACATGGTCATTCTTCTCTATCTTAAGGACAAATTTGTTGCCTCCATAGATCCTTTTTTTTCAACCCTGCAAAACCAATCCATTCTTTGATTCTCAAATCAATCATCCGTTATTAAATAGCATTTTCCAATAGAATCTTACATTTAAAAGAGATGGGTGGGAGCTACAGGGTTATGTACCTTGATGATACCAGTTGATATCACAGAGAAATGAATATGAACACATGAAAGGGTACTGGGGAAAATATGGCTGCATATTTGGACTTTTTTTCCAAATAAGATGATGAATGTTCACTCTCGTACTGCATCTTTTGATGCCTAACCCTCAGTAACAAGGAGGGATGGTGTTAGTGAAAAACAATCTAATTGTTACGTAGAAATGCTTAATGTATTCCTCTAAGCTCTTCCTACAATTCCTTGTTTACCTATGCGTGCAAACCTTCTTGCAACGCCAAATATGACAGCCTTAGTCAGAAGACCATGGTCAAGGCTGCAGGCAACAGCTACAGCGCCGCCAATTATGACAAACCTAGGTATGTTACTTGCCCAGCTCTTTGGTTTCTCTGCTTCTACAATGTCAGTTGATGAATCACTGCTGTTCTCGATAGATATTAACTGATCGGCATCAAACTTGGAGTTGATTTGTGACATTAAAGCAAACTGTGATAATGGTTCATTGGACTTCCTGGCAGCTTTGTAGGCACGCAGACCGGGCTCAATCTTCTTAACACATCCCCACATCCCTTGACGAACGCCTAGCTTTGCAATCTCCCATGGGATGCCCATGTCTTCATGGTGAAACAGAAGAATCTCACAGGCGGTCATCTGGCCATCTCTTTTTGATTCAACTGGATAAAAGGATCTAATGTTAAAATTCTTCAAACATTTGAAGAGTTAAAAAGACAACCATTTCTTTACTATTTTTTTTGAAGAAAAAAATAAAGACGACTATGCACCTGGACGAATGCACCAGCTCGAATAATACAAGTCAACACGTCTTGGTTTGTTGCGCCTAGGTATCTCTGAGCAAGGCACTCCCTGAATATAGCCAATGGTTAGTAAGGAAAATATTTATGAAAACTCACTTCACATTAGAAAAGCAAATACCATACTGGATCTGAAGTAGTAGTATTAAAGGAAGAAAAAATTCCTTAGACATTTCTTGATATTTATACTGTCTAATTTATTTTCCTGTTCATCACACAGATTTTCTTTTTCAAATCTAAAGAAAATGGTGTTAGTCAACTAGTAGGAGCCAAAAGAACCATGGAGACCAACCAAATTAATGATATAGGATGTAGTTATAAGGGATCGACATGAAAGTTCAAATCCTTACAACACATGCTCTTAAGATTAAGATGAGAACCTTTTCTTGCCCAAGGTGAAGCACATATGGCAGTTTTTGCATCTAGTAGCTCAAAAACGGGTTCTAACTAGATAATTCAGCACAGTCTGATGATTCATAAATCATCATTAAGCATCCAAGATGAGGAAGAAGAATAAGTTACCAAAAGCTGCACATGAAATTTTATCGAGAGGATAAGAAAGAACATATTCATTTGCAAAGTCAATTTTAGAATTAGGCATTGCAAATGCACATCAAGTAGGTTGAGGTAGAATGTGGTACTTATATAAGGAATGGTTAAATGACCAACCAAAGAGCCAATGATATTAAAGCATTTACTAGTGAGTTTACCACAATCACTTATGCTTAATGTTGATAAGATTTTTCCCATTTCAGTTTTCCCTACAATATGAATCATCATTGAATACCCAAACTGACTTAATAATTGGAAAAAGGAAATCCATCCACGCATAACAATAATATTGTTCTCATGAAAGCATACAAAACTTATGCTGGGAAATGTAGACCTTACCTTCGTTATGCAGTAGTAAGTCTGTCCTGACTGCCATATGCGACGACCAATGATATACTCCCGGTCGCTACAGAAAAATGGAAACTGCAGAGAAAAAGAAATAAGCAAACAACATGCACAATAACATACTTTGTATCCATAAGAAAATTCATGAAAAAAAAACTATACCTTTCGCACCCAGTGAACTATCATAGTCCCTGTGCTCATGCACTTATTCAATGTAGCATGCTGGAGGAGCATGTCATCCCATCCATTCTTGATCCGGAAATCATCATCCCAAAAGAAGTCTCTCAGTATTTCTGCGTTTGTATCCTCATATATAGTGCTGCTACGATATTGTGGAGGGCCAGTCTGGTAAAAACACCAAATTATGCCAATGTAAGAAAGCATAATCATCGAGGTATAATCACAAATGACTTAAGAGACACTTAAACAATCATAGATGCATAAATTAACAAAACCATGTGAACAAAATTATGCCAATTTTCGGATTGGAAAACAAGAGGCATAATCGGAATTACAAACAATTAGTCACAAAACCTCGACTTGGACTGACCTACATCTAAGTCATAGAATAAGGTGCCTATATCCGAATGTTAAAAAACAGCAAAGAATTTGTGGGTTAAGCAAAAGCGAAGTCATTATTTTCTTCTTATCGTTTTTCATTTCATTTTATTTTATTTTTACCTCGGGCTCCCTTTTCCAAGCTTGATAATCCATGTTTGGCAAAGACTTTTCCATCATCTTCTGCCACGCCGGCCCACCATCAGTCTCCTCCACCAACCGGACAAGGTGTTCTAAATCCTCCTCGGTCACTACCGGCTTGTTTCTGCTACAAATCCCCATAACAAAAGGAGGGAAAACACTTTTTTACTCCTTAACATGAAAAATCGACCATAATCTGAGAGAGAGAGAGAGAGAGAGAGAAGCAATTTACCTCTTCTCGTCGGCCTTGGTATCGGCTTTCTCAGCCTCCATCGAGACGGAAGCAGCAGAAGGCTCGGGCAGAGGAAGCAACTGCATGGGCGACTCGTGCCTCTCGGCGCCGACCAGCCCGGTGGCCCATCGGGGCCGCCAAGCCCATCCGAGCAGAAGGCCCGTGACGACGGCAATCCAGAAGGGGAAGACGAATACCGCGAGCTCCGCAGCGACATCGGCCGCCGTCGGTTGCCGCATGATCTCCAAGAACGCATCCAAAATCAGCGCCATAGAGGGAAGAAGAAAAAGAAGATACCCTAAACAAAGAGGAAAACGAAGAGAAGAAGGGAGAGAGCGAGGAAGCCCGCGCCGCCTCCGGTCTGCAATGGAGGCAGCAACGAGTCGGCGGCGGAACTCGGAAGGAAAGGGAGAGGGAAATCGGATTGGATAGACGGACATTAATACGTGGAGTGGATGAGGCAGAGGAGGAGATAAATAGAAGGAATCAGACGAAAGGTCCGCTTCCTGCGATTGGGATCAGCATGGAGAAACCTTCCCGTTTCCCCCGTTTCCCGTTTTTTATTGGACCTCGTAATTATATTTATTTTATTTAAAAAACAGTAACCGTTTGATTAATTCAATAAATAAATGGATGGATGGATCGATGTTATCATGATTCACAAAATTCTCGGCGAGGCCCTCGCGCTCCAATTCAATTGCGCACGTGGCAGAGACCAACCGCCCGCGGCTTCACTTCCAACTCGGTCGGTGCCGTGGGAGACCAAAAATTGAGTCAATTGTTAAATGGTAAATGCGCGGGATTGACTCGATCAGGTTTGACCCGAACCAACGGGTCTGTTTCGTTGGAGATTGAAGGTTGAGCCGGCCCAAACTGGTTGGCGTGGGAACTAAATCTGGATCGATATTGTTGCGTTGTAGAGAAGTAGGATTGGTTCGGTTAAGATTTTTAATAATGGTTCATTTGTCGTTTAGATTTTTTTTTTTAATTAAATCATGAAATCAAGTCTATTATTGGGTCGAACTATGAAAAATTAGTTGAGGGATGCAAGGTTTGAGGTGAGAAAGGGCAATGACAAGTAGATGGATGATTGAGTTGAATAGTTGATGTCATCGGTCGAATTGGACGGTAGAAGTTGAGGTTGTAAAGGTATGGAGTTGCAATGGAGCTTCTTTATCTCATTTTCTTTCTTTATTGACCATGTTTCCAAGGAGCCAAAAACTTCTTTCTATGTTTCTCATTATAGGACCAAGGATCCATTGCCTAGTGTAGTCACTTATTTTTCTTATAATGTTAGGTAAGAGAAGAAACGTGTGCATCTCAAAAAATTATAGCTTTTTTGACCTATGCGCCAAACTTTCAGTACATCAGTTGAATAATGATGGATCCAATTAATCAATTGGCATCAACACAACAGGAGTAAAAAAACTTAAAGGTGTTTGAAGCTTCTTAGGATGTGGGTGTTGATTTGATCTCTGAATATCTTTGTTGTCTACAAGTTGAAACTAGAGGATGATGGCTAGGGATTCTTTTGAAGGCCAGATATGCTGTCAAAAAGATGCTAATTTTTGTTATATGATTCTGACCTTTTGAGTTGAAGATCTTAGATGGCATCTCTTTTTATAAAAAATTGGTTGCGAAGTTTGCTTTTAATATAGAAATAATATTAGGAAGGAGAGTGATATCAACTTGCCTTGTGAACTTTCAGTAATCTCTTGGTGAAGTTGTGCTTGGATGTATATGTCCATATTTTTAGTTTCAATATATACTTTGCCTTGTGTTGCCAAGGAATAATAAAAAAAGATTCGAAGTCCAAATAAGATGAATATTCTCGAGATCGGCTTCTAAGTATGTTGTGTTTTGAATTTGTCCAATAGGTAAACTAGGATGGAAGTCCATCTACCTCATGAACTTGAACATGTGGATTACCTAAAAAATTGATGATGCAAGTTTTCCTACAAATGATGATAATAAGAGCAGCTAATTCTCCACAAAGTAGGATGATCAGTGGAACTATCTTCTATATACAGCATGATATGCAAAAAGTCTGTTTCATCATTTTGTGGGAAACTGTAAGTTGGTACTCTTCTCAGTTTTTATTTAACATTACAAATTCAAAGCAACCTGTAAGCAATTCATTTGCTTTAACCAAAAAAATAAAACCAAAATAATCACACGACTGAAATGAGCTCATCACATTTTTCTCAGAGCATGTTTTTTTAAAAACAAATTCATGTAATTACTTGTATGTATGAACCCATAACTACACATGCACAAGAAATTTGTATGCTAAACAAAGTCTAAACATTGAACAATATTTTACAACTGACGTAGAATGCGCCCATTTGATGTTGCAGCATTACAGGGAAGAGCGATGCTTGGACAAGCAGTTGGAAGGTCATGAATTCCTTCATGATGCCAATGTCTTTACTGCTTAAAACACTTCCACTGGTGTTGTCTGTGTTGGGGCCCGATGATTTGGTTTCATCAGAACCATTGTTATCCCCATTTTGTCCAGAAGTTTTGGGTTGATAGGCACCATCATTAGCTCCATCATTTCTTTGTCCAGGAAGACTGTCAAAATTGTTTCCCCCCTGGTCATCATCAGTTGACTGATCAGCACCATCATCTTTTGAAGTCCCTGGTACATTATCTAGTTGTGCTTCAACCCCTACTCGTCTTAGATGGAGCTGCCCATTTCTTACAATGTTATAAAAACCAGAATTTGGAATATGAAGGTAATCAATTAAGAGATTGCCAGTACCTGAAGGTATAGGTTCACCTCATCTGGACGAGAAAGGAAAGGGAAATCACCACCTGACCTCAGTATGGCTCGCCTAGCTCCAGGAAACCTTTCACTCACTTGATCTTTCAGCTGTTGAGGAACGGCACAGTAGTCATTTGTCTGAAGAAACAGAAGCAACGATTAAATGATGCCCTAGAAATCGGAAACTTATAATGAGTATTTGGGTAGTTATGTACAAGAGGCCTTAGGTTTAAGGCAATCAGAAACTTGCAATGAGAGTGATTTATTTACAAAGCAATATGTGATGAAACTGTTCTTTTGCTTATGCTAGATGATGTTAGAACTGAAAAGCGTGACAATGATATGGTCGAGATACATCATCAGACACAATGGTCAACAGTTAATTAGCTCACTATAACAGGCAACTAGGCAAGGCAATAAAAAACCGTAATTAGTAACTAATTTAAAGTGCCATAAATGGTAACCGATCATACCATTTGCATAAGCACCATTTGCATATTGCTTATGATGGGAATGCTCAACATCAAGGATTGAAGTATTGAGCCATGCCCGAGTTCCAGTCCTTGACTGGCTCAGCACAATATCATTGGTGTCAATGGTGTGCTCAAGGAAGAGAAGGGGAAGGGGAAGAACACCAGTGTCGGTCGATGTCGAGAGAAGAGGAAGAAGTGGAAGAAGAGTAGGGAGGCTTAAACTATATCAGCTATGTTGGTGTCGGAAGAAGAGCAGGAGAGGACTCACCTATATCAACTAGGATTTTATGGAGCTAGGGTTTTAGCATGGTTTTGATGCAAAGGAGGAACTAGCACCGAGGGAGGAGGAGCCAATGCAGGCATGAAGCAAGGAGGAATTAGCATGGTTTTGATGCAGGTACTCACGAAAGAAAGTGGTTTCACAAGATAACAATGCAATGTCATCGTGCTTGTGCGATAGTGGACGTGTGAAGGTGTTCACATGGGGAAGCAAAAAGGAGAGAGAGTTAATGATGGTGCCCAAAAGGAGATGGGGGAGGAGAGAAGCCACATGTCATGTGTGCAAAAGTGCCAATGGCTTGGGTCGATAGGTGAAACAAGATCTTTCGCCCATGCCAACCAACACGGAACGAGACTTTAAATAGTGCTGCATAGTCCAAGTGTGGACCAGGATATAGACTACTACTCGAGAAACTTCTGATCCTGGCTAATTCTAAATGAAAGTGGGACAAAGTTACACCTAGCTAAGGTTTGAAAAAAAACATCCTTCTAAGCATGAGAAAGAAAATATCTAACAATGAAAACATACAATGACCAATCCCCACAGAAGTTCTCCAATCCTAGAAAAGGCATTTGAGTATTCTTCCTTTAAAAAATATGACTTTTACCCCTTTTCTAAATGATATTGATTGGTAATAATTCCAACAAATTGGCATGTACTGCTCCAGCAACACACCATAACAGACTTAGGATAAGCACAATATGCTCACCAGATATACAAAGTTAAACACAGACCCTCCTTGGTAACAGAACTGTGTAATGAGCTTGATAATATCCCATCAAGCTCAATTTATTTCATAGTTAAGTGTGCAAGAACTACTGAGTTCACAAATCATTGGATCTCCTTGATTGTAGTTAGGACAAATTATTAAGCATTGCAACATTTCTAGATGGTGCAATTGCATTTGGCACAAGTAGAAAACTTATCTTTGTTAAGAAAATCATCATTTGAGACAATTCTGAATAAGCACTGAACAATGAAAAAGGCACAAAACATTCTGCATGCCTCTGTGTATATTCTAAATTCTAATGCATATGTTCTCTCTTCCAATAGTGCTCGTAAATAAATGAGTTTGTCATGATCTCTTCCTTGCCCTTTCAATTTCATATATACTGTTGCATCTTACTACACCAAAAAGGTTAAGCAATATCAGACCAGGACTTACATCCATGATTGTGATGAAGGAATCTGAGAGCAAAAGAGGTCCAACTGATGCAGCATTAACATTCAACTTTAGCCTTGAGGATAAATCATCACTTGATAAAATCTCCACCTGCGTGTTAAAAAGTTTCTAAATTTTCAATCATGGAAATAGTCTAACAGTGCAAAATATGTCAATTTATTTACCAACCAAAGCAAGGCTTATCTTAATAACGTCAGAAATCAAAACTAAATGACTGCATAGTATATTTAAAAAATGCAACTGAATAAGCACATGCTACATCGTAACTATTCTAGATACATCTGTACCAATTTGAGCAGCTGAATTTGCAAAATAAAAACAAGACTTTAACGTAAACTAGAATCAATGATTACCGGAGACGTAGACAAACCAATATAATCAGACATATGCAACCTTCAAGAATTTTTTTTAAAAAAAAAACTAAGTTCCTCTCATATTACTGTTTAAAATTAAAGTAGGTTGCAATCATTTCGCAGTTCAACAAAAGTAAAACAAGAAAAAAGCTTAAAGTAATTTGATCTGTCACAAAAAAATATGGATGTACCTGGCCAACAACAAAATCTATAGAGTCGGCAATGAATGGTTCATGTGAACCATCACGGATTCCTGATAAGATGTATCGCTTCAACAGAAAAGCAGGCATCCAGCTAACACTGCAATATGAACAGAAAGAATGTCCAAAGGCAATTCTATCTTTAAACTCAATAACAACAAGCCATGTTAGTTCGACTGTTTAGAGTGGTAGATGAAAAATGTGTTATGAAAACTTCACTGTTTACCAAACCAGTAGTGACTTGGTTTGCCACTTTCTAATTTCTGCCATAGCAATACCAATAATGTTTCAGATAATATCATTGAACAATTTGATAGAAGATACTTATATTAGCTATGTTACATCCAATTCAGTATAGACAAAACCAGTTTATCATAAGGTACAAACAGTTCAACACAACCACGACCATGTCACTATGTACTCCATTAAAGTCTGGATATCGCATACTTTAGGCAATAAGAACATTTCAGCATAACAGCACAAGTCTATACAAATTTGACTGTCCTGCACTTTTGCTCAAGGCTTATGTACAGAGTTGCCCTTTGAAGCAACACAACAAGGTTTTAATTCAACCACACTTGGATGAATTTAAACTAGCATAAAAAAATGGTCAAAAAAAAGAACCAATTAACAATAATAGTTGAAATAAGCACTTAAACCCTCATCTAATCTGCAGTAAAGAAAATAAAACATACATAGGAGACCATGGCATGGCAGCTGCAAACTTGTGCGTCTCCAAAAATGTGTTTGAAAGAACAAGTGACTTAACCCGCCTTGGTCGATGCTGTGCAAAGACTAATGCAAGGAATCCACCGAGTGAAGTTCCATAAAGATGTACCTGGCATACAGTAAAATTACTTGCTAATCTGTGGTCTACATTCATTAAATAAAATTAAAAAATGTGTTAGTTCCAAAAGGTACAGTTAATTATATCCTCGCTGAACATGAACATGAATTTGAACATTTTTGCGCCTCAAAGAAATTATTTTAAGCTCCATTAGTTTGAGCTACATTTAGAAAAGAACGTCTAGGATATCCATATAGCTCAATAACACTTCAAGAATCAATGCCATAGAGCCTACAATGTGTAACTTAATAATGTCTTTCAAAATTCACTAAAAGGATAGTGTGTAGCTTGTTGGCTATACTCCACGTCCTAGTTCAAACTGTCAAGTTACAGCATCTTAAGAAATGCTAATGAGTAGAAGAGACATCAGAACATAAGTATACAAAACATGGCCTTTGGATATAACCCAACTGATGCTGATGAACCCTCTAGATTTATTCACATGTCCATCTCATATAGTTAGAGATAGGCATAATTACACATGATCAGTGTTTAAAACTTAACATTAATTCACGTAATATGTGAATAGATACTATGTTGTTAAATGACAAATCATCCATGGAATGTGGAGATGAAGGAAAACTGGAAAAGTATAATTTTTGGCAAGGCGTTCAAAAGGAATTGTCAACTGGTATGAACATCCAAAACAAATGAGCAAATAATAGTTTGATCAAAGGTTGAATTGATCATGGCAGTACTTCTATTGGATTGTTTGTCTCGTCCCATGGTCACCTATAACTTGATGTCAATATCTATACTCACAAGTAGGGCCTGAACCGTACCTATGACTTGAGTTTCAAAATGATCTTTCACATAAATAAAACCACACGTGCTTTTGTTTTAGAAAAGCAGAATCCAACTTCCAATCGTATCTTCAAGACAACCATGCAAATATAATAGTCCCATTGAACCTTGGGATTTAGTATTTAACTACGTGAGTATAGAGTGCAGCCTGTAGGAAGTGCATTTCATCAATCTACCACAATAGTTACAAATCATAAAAGTATAATCTGCAAAAGTTTTTAACCAAATGCAAAAAGGTGTAAACCAGCCAATTCAACAATGAAGAAGAGAATAATTAAGTGAAACATATGCATGTACATACATGATAGATACTAAGCGTATCCAGGAATTTCTCAAATGAATGAACCCACTCCATGTGATTCCAAATGCGTGGTATATCAACTGAAATCACTCGATAACCCTGCAAAGAAAAAATAATTATAGCTCAAAGTGCCATCTAGTTTCGTATAGCAAAAGCAACACATCTAAAATTCATAAAAAGGTAATAGTGTAATTAGTGCCAAAGGAAGATCGCCTTATACAAGGCTATGAAAACTGATATATTTAACCATGCTTCACTGCTTGGAAAAAATCCAGGAAATTGTTGTGATAGAAGAAGTAGAGTTTAAAGTATCTTTTCTTGCTCAATATTCAGTCTTTGGCCAGAGCAGTCTAGTTTTGATCACAGACCAAAACACTAGCATTTCAATCTCTAACTATAATGGTACAATTTCGATATGACATCGTGTTGACACTATGCACACTTCAGTTTAAATCCTATGATCCTCTTTTACTAACTTATTTCCATTAAAATACAAATCTTCGGCAATTATATTAAAATTTTGGAGCAATAAATTATAAAAATATACGAAGCATTCAACTAATCATAGGTCAATGTCGATAAGGACTTGCCACAGTTGGATTTGTATCAACAATGGTAGGACTGATTCTATTAATTTTTCCCAAGAAAACAATGGCTCATAGAGATTGAGGAGAAATCTAGAAACTAGAGATTTAGAGAAGCTTGCTAGAAATTAATTAGACTATGTTTGAAAATTGATTTGAACCTACAAAAAAATTGTTAAATTGAGAATGAAAATAGATGAAATCAAGTGAAAATTCAGTTAAACTAAGAAGGCATTAAAAAAGTTATCTGATCTAGCCTTTCATTAAAAACCTGTATGAATCCTCCTAAATTGGTGAGGATCACTCGTTTAACCTTATCATTACTTGTTAGACTTGAAGTCTCACCTATCTCTCACTCACTATAGATCAAACTAGATTATTTTGGATCATGAGATTATCATAGATCAAGAACATGATAAACTCTCTCAATCAGCAATGGTCCTAAGTTGTTCTTTAACAAAAACCAATTTGAATGTAGTTAAGGACCCAACTGGATCCTATAACATTAAAAAATAAAATAAATAATGATATATATATATATATATATATATATATATATTAACAATCTAGTATAATTTAGCAATTTATACTAAAAGTATTATTTTGTTATTTGTTATAATCTACTTCTAATCTCATATATAGAATTATTTTATTTTTTCTTTTTCATTTTTATTGTTCCTGCCAATTTTGATTTCATCGATTCTACTGATCTGGTTGATACTTGAATGATTGAATCCTTTGCTTATTTGATTGAATCATATCTTCCCGATGACAAAATGAGCGAGTGCATCAAATCATATTAACGCTCCTAGTTGAAATTGAATTATCCACATACCTATAAATATATCTCCACATATCCATAATTATATCTCAATTGGCCACTCATAGTTGAACTTGGAATAACACAATTGAAATTAAAACACATAGGAATAAGATATGGATTTGATTTCTCTAACTCTAGCATCTCTCCTCTTAGTGACAATTTAATATTTATGCTCCGTTTGGTGTATATCCTCTTCCCTTCTGTCTTTCATCTCCTTCCCATGATAATGTAGACCAAATTAAAGGATGAATCATGGAAGAGAATTTTTCTGTCTCGAATGTTGGTGGGTGCTTCTCCTCTTCCCCTTATCTTGCTTTCCTTTTTAGTGTTTCATCGCTTCAACATTATTGGTTGACAAAATAAAAAATAAAAAAGACATGGGCAAAGATTAGTTATATCTCAGTCAGTTCCGAGATATACTGACCCAGAGAAGCCTTGCGGATTGGCACTGTCGAAGACTGTCAGTGCAAACAAAAAAGTGGTATTCACCTGTACTGACATAGTAATTTGTATTGGTTGGCAAATAGAATGAAACGTTTTGACCGTGCACCAATTAACCCTTAAGACCATAGAACTAATATTTCAACTCAATATTCAAAAGAAAAATATTTTTATAAAAGAAAAACAGAATCCAACAAGATAGTATGACAGACCAGAAGCTGAAGACTTAATGATTTTTGTAGGTGAAAACCTGATACATACGTTTCAATATTGCATATATTTTCACATTATTTGAAGAATATCAAAGATCTAACTTGACTTCCCAACAAAATCACAAAACAAGTGGCAGCTAAACTACAAAAGAATTGGACACATTTGAACTATATCAAACACCTAGCTTCACAATCATAGCAAGATAATGGGACTAAATAACATTAATGCCAGGTAAAAGTTTGAAAAAAAAACCTTTATGGAAAGTGACATTATCTGTTTGTAATAGACATCTGCAGTTCCAGCAATTCCAGGGATGCAAATAAGAGGAGGCACTGATTTAGGACCAAAGTCATAGTATCTCCATTGCTTGTTACCAATCTTCACAAAAAAGAAAAAAAAAAATCAAATGGATAACATACATTGCAATCTCAGAAAAAGAAAAGATGAATCTATCATAGTCAAATTCTGTAAAACTATGGCAATCTACTAAGCATTACTAGCATCCAGTCTCACGAGTATTTTACACTAATAAGATTATTGCAATTTTAGAAAGGTAAGGATTCTTTAGCTAACAAAATAAAAAATATTAACGTGGTTTATTTAAGACTTAGTTAACAATAATAAAATAAAATAAAATTTATTTAAGCATGGATGATGATATAGCAGGAGATAGATCTCAATGGAGTAAAAGAATTCTGGGATAAGGCTTGGTTGTTGTTGTAGTTGTAACATGATTTATTGAAACAATATGAAAGCATGAAAATAATGTGTCTAATTAAAAATAAGACTCCATGTTGAAAAAAAAAATGTCTATCTTTAAAATATCATGTCATTGGTCTAATTAGTTAAAGTTCTCTACAACATGATTCCTAACATGTATAATTAATGTTTGTCGGGTGTTAAGAAGTGAGATCAGCTAAGTCCAGCATTATGCTGATAACAATCAAAACACTCCAAGATCCAACATTTCCACCATAACAACTGGACCACGATAAACAAGTTCACAGTTATGAAGAAGATAATGTATAATTGCAGGTCCAATAGAATCAAGCTTGGAGCATCCCTAGTCTTATGAGTTAAAAGAAAGAAGATTCAGTAAACATATCTTTGTATTAGACATTCCAACCAGGAAATGAGGCAATGTCAATTAACATTTTCCGGGAATTGACTACCCCGTTCCTCAATTACGGAGCAAGCCTACAACTGCCGCTTGAGACAAAGCCATTAGCTCAAGGGAAGATAGGAGAAATTAGCTTGTGAGAAGTTTTCGACAACCCCAAAACGCACAAACTAGTATGTTTATACTCGATCAATCGAGGATCGGAACGAATAAATAAGAACTAATAAGTTGCCAAAAAGAAAGGAATCTAAAATATTAATGTCAAAGCCAGGACGAGAATTAAGAAAGCGGGTCGACGGATCATACGGAGATTTTGTGGAGAGGTACTTGCGACTTGAAGTAGACGTAATCCCCCGGCGCCTGCGAGACGCCTGCCTTCATTCTGAGGATAGATGCGTCGCCCTGCTCTCGGTAATCGCCGAGCCTTCAGAAAATTGTCGTACTGATACTGTATTCAGGGAAGGGGAGATACGTCGGCGGAAGCCGAGAAGGTAAGAGGATTTGC
>JBAMIE010173681.1:0-14575 GCA_037177295.1 Kaempferia parviflora | reverse complement strand
TTTAGGTGGGAAGTTTAGTAGTTATTTTTTTGAGAAAACTTTTTTATTTTTTAATTGTTAAATATTTAGAATACAAAATACATCTCATTATTGATTTGATTTTAATTGTTAAAATATTTATTTATCTTTCTATTTTCGAAGATATTATTTATGCAGGAAATTTAGTAATTACCTTTCTGAGAAAACTTTTATATATATATATATATATAAACATTTTAATCGAGAGAAATTCAAATTAATTGAACTTTTAAATTGAGGATTTGACATTTTCTACTATAGTTAAATTTTATATTATCAAGATATTTTTTCTATTTTATTTGTAGAATACTAAGACTTCTTAAATATGAGTTGAAATCAATTTAATTGTTAAATATTTAGAATATTTTATTTATTTATCTTTCTATTTATGAAAATATTATTTAGGCGGAAAATTTGATAATTACCTTTTTAGAAGACTTCTCTGTTTTTATATATATATATAGATTAAATGCTTACAAAAGACCTTGCTAAACTTGAAAAAGAAAATATAGAAATAAAATAAGTTTTAGCTAAATCTTGCTTGTAGATGACTTTGACAAGTTAAAGTTAGACAATAAAAAACTAAAAGAAAAAGTAAAAAATTTAGAAAATTAAAAAAAAAAAAGGACAGTAATACATGCTCATGTAGGATTAGTAATTTTGAAATTCTGGACTCAATTAACATTATAAATATCACAAAGGTTAAATTAGAAATGTAGCCAAAGATATGTCCTTAAAAATTCTTGATTAACCCAATAGGAAGGAATCTATATTGGTTCCTAAGGTATGTCTAAATTAAGTCTTATGAATTTTAGACCTAAATTGTAATTCTCATTTAAAATTAAGTTCATAAATATTATGTTAATATTTTTCATCAAATTAATTTTTAGTGAACAATAAAAATATTTTCTATTAAATAACTTTTTTTAAAAAAAATCTGATAATGATATTATTTTTTATGAATTTTTGAACTAAAATTATAATTTTACATTTAAAATTTTTTCAAAAATTTTTCTTGAAAATTTAAATTTTTATTGTTGTTCCAGTACTCATTTTATAAGTGTAGAAAAATTAGAATATTTTTAGAAATTAAATCATAATTTTCTAAATTTTTTTAAATTTCAAATTTTCGAGAGACGAGAAACTGTGGAAGAGTACACCGGCGGTGCGAGATGGACACGCGTGGTGGTTGGAGGGATGAGAAGTCAGGAAGGAAGCACACTCAAGGAAGGACGGAAGTTAGGTTCGGGTGAGCCGTATCTTGGATGTTCGAAATTACCCAAGCGACTGGAAATGACCGCGGGAGTAGTTGGACGGAGTCAGATCATTCAATACGGAGTCAACTAGTCCGGGGCACCCGGACCGAGTCTAAGGCACCCAGACCGAGTTTAAGGCACCCGGACCAAGTCCGAGGCACCCGGACCAGGTCTAAGCACCCGAGAGAAGATAAAAGTTTATTCAAACCTCGTTGACGAGACAGTCGTGAGGGGATAAAGTTTGACGTTCGAGACAGGCGCCGGGATAGCTTGAAATAAAAATTGTCCAGGGCTATAAATATCAACATCCAACACTTGTAACTCTCTGTTATTCGAGCTTTCAAATTTCTGAGCTATACTTGTAGGAGGCTTCTTACCTACAACTAAGGGGATTTCTAGTAAAGCTTTAACCGGCTTGGAGTAGTGATCCACTGATCGTGATCCAAGTAAATTCTTTGTGTCTTGTACTACTTTAGTTCTACTTTATTTTATTATTATTTGTTTTTGGTTTAACGTTATTTGTCTGAGAAATGTTTTGTTTATAATTGCAGGCTTATTGACCTCCGTTTACCGGCCCACTTGTCCAACATAACAAACTACACTTTTCTTTATGTAGTAATTTAAGTACACAAATAAATTTGTTACCCAACACTTATAGATTTAACGGATCGAGCTCGGTGTTGGATGACTTTTCAGCAGCAGTTGGGCACAACAACGTCGTAACGGAGCAACAACACAAAGTCGAAGCAGTCGGAATGTTAAACGGACGTGTAGAAGCTTGTAGAAGAGTTGCTGTAGAAGTGCTAGTCGAACATGGCTTATAAAGGCCTCCAAAGGCGCTTTCAGCCTATTCCAAGGCGCCTCCACATCAGCACTTATCTCTGTCGCTTCGGAGCTGATAATTTCCGTCGTCTGCGGCAGTTATCCATATGAAGGCGCCTCCGCTAGGCACCAGTACCCTTGAAGGTGACTCCGTGCCTTCCTGCATGGAGACTTTGCAGTGTGCTCTGAGGTACCTCCAATAGCCCCCGGGGCACCTCGAGCACTATTCACCCGAGGCATTTGTGCTCCTTTAACCCTGTACAATGTGTTAGTTAACAAAACACAGTATACTCTGTAAAACAAAGTTAGCACATTAAAATAAACAATATTAATCAAATCTTGTCCCTTTAGGACCAAGATCTAGTTAAGGTCTCAACTTAGGTTTCCGAAATGGACCTAAGCTGGACCGACGCCTATTGTTCCCTTAAATAGGAACGAGTCCTCACCAAGTCATTCTCCTCCAGTAACTTACCTTCACTTAACTGCCAAACATCTGGTTCTCCAGATTTATTTTGACTTGCTTAGCATCTGTCCAAGCTGATCTACTAAGACTTATCTACAACACTAAGTTAGTACAGTAGATATAAAACAGTAAAGAAAAAATAATGTTAGCATGCTTGGAATTCACTCCTCTAAGACTACATAGGGTTACCTCTCTTAGGGTTGCTCATCTTTGCTCACTAGAACTTCTATTGTCGAACTTCACTCACCAGGATTTCTATCACTTAGCTTCACTAACTAGAGTTTGACTTTATTCACCAGGACTTCCGCCACCTACCTTCACTCACCAGGGTCCGACTTCACTCACCAGGACTTCCACTACCTAGCTTCACTTACTAGGGTCTAACTTCACTCACTAGGACTTCCACTACCTAACTTCACTCACTAGGGTCTGCCTTCACTCGTCAAGACTTCCACCTTGCCTAACCTCCAATTATGACTAATTACTTAGTATACTTCTCACATGCCTAAGCTTTGGTTAGGACTTGCCATTACTAGTTATCTAGTACTGACTATTAAATTTTAGAATTCATCAAAACACATCTTTTACAGGCATCCTTGGATATTTTTAACTTAAAAATATTTTTGGATTGAATGCTATTACAGAAGCTATTGAATAACTATTACAATGTATTTACGATAAATTTAAAATTTTAAATTTAGGATGAACACTATTATATTAAAAATATTATTTATTAATTTGATTAAAATTATCTAAATTTCATCCAAATCATTTTAAAATAAATATAAAAAGTATTATATAGTTGCTATAACCCTTAACCATAAATACACCTTAAACATATTATAATAATTACTGGGTAGTTGCTACCCAGTATGATTAAAATGATATTTTCGAAATAAAATAGGGACACCATTTAAAAAAAAAAAAAAGAAGAAGAATTGCCCCCAAATTTTTTTTTATCAAATTGAATTGTTTTATTTTAACGAGTTGCAACAGTTATTCCCTAGTTGTTAGGTTAATATTGGATTTTTTTTAAATAAGAAATATACTAAAATATTATTATAATATTTGTTTAAAAAACTATTTTAGAGAATTTTTTATTTAATATGATATGGTAAAATTTGAACACAAGAACGAAAATATGTTTTTAACCGATTTTATTCATGTTTTTAATTTATTATTTTTTAAACAATGCATTACAAATTAATTATTTTGAAAATTATATGACAAATTTAGATTTATTGAAAACGGTAAGATATACGATAGATCCGTCACCGCTGTCGTGTGCCGGTTCAGTATTTGGGGTTCGGCGTTCGGCCGATAAATCCTAGCGTTTCCTTCCGCCGCATCAAATTTCTCAACCGGTGTGTCTGTCTGACGGCGAACTCTGGTCTCGTCCAGTTCTGTTCCGGTGATGATGGCGTCTAGAGTGCTGACAGGGATTGCTAGACGTGCCGCCTCGCGCCGCCTGATTTCGTCCTCCTCTCGGCAGGGGGCGTTGGAAAGCGCCACCGGTCGCTTCCCTTCTGTAAAGGAATCGGCTTTAACCTCCTCGGCGAATTCATCGATCAAGGTAAGTTTTTCTTTCTTTTATTCTGGGACCTTATTCATTATAGTTGATCCTGCCTATTTTTCAGTGTCTTTGTGTTTTCTTGTTCAGTGGCGACCCTTTACTGAGCTCTCTCTCATTCTCTCTCTCTCAGTTCTGGCTATGACTATGCTGAGACGTAATTTTATTGCCCTTTAGTATGCACTCCTATCTATTAAACCAACTCAGTTCTTTGGGCCGTTTGCCAGAATGATAATTCGGATTGGCAATCATCTTTTTTCTGAACTCTAGGCCTATTTTTATCATGTAACCATCTCACTCTGAGAGTGTTCTGACTTTCCTTTTTCATTTTTTTCTTTGACTATGTGAAATATCACTGAGAACTTGGATTCATGACGGCGCGTGATCATCTTTCTTATGAAATTTAAAAAAAAATCTGGCTTTACTCTTATTATAGAATTGAATCACATAATGAATTTGGCGTCACAAAAGCTAAATATACTCTCTAATTGCATGTTTTCATGTAAGCTTAATGAGTTCAGGTTTGTTGGAGGTACTTATCGACAGGAATCCCTCCTTTTCCAGACTCTATCTGCCTCGGTGAGGGAAAGCCAAAGCTTCCTTTTTGTTAAGTAATCCTTTGGATAAGTCTTGAAAGAGCTTCTTTGAAATTTGGGACTAAGGAATTAGTCTTCATTGTCAATAGACTAGTTAATTTGGATGAACATATCTGTGACTGTGAAATAATGATTACACAGCCCATCCAATTTTCTCAATACTGATCATCACTGCAAATGAACCATTTGTAAATTCACCTACTTGTGCCAGTAGATTTAATTTCAAAAAGTTACGGTAGCTTAGTTTCTCTTTGTAGTACCTTAACAATGATATTCCTCAGCTCTGAGGCTATGTCCACAGGCTTTCTCCCTATCTAATTTTTGCTTGATAGCTTATACAGAAAGTATTTTCATTATAACTGTCAGGCATTTTCTACTCCCAGTGCAATGTATTAAACTATGAAAGTCACACTGAAATATTAGATCGAGACCCTTCATTAATTTTACAGTTTTCTTCTCCCTCCTTTTGCAGGAACCAAATGCTGAAGGTTAGCTAATTTTGAAGCCTTTGTGTTCCATTGTCAATCATAAATCTTGCCCTCAAGTAATGAAAAGTTGTCAGCTAGTTTTTTTTTCCCATATCTTTCATATTTCCTTTTCTATCAATAAGATGCATGTATAGATATAGCCATCCTTCTACGATCATTGTTGTGTTTTTAATTCATTTTTTTTAATTTATAATATATAAAAGAAGTGCAAATTATGTTAATACCAATTGAGCATGAGTATTTGACAAGGGTATGGAACTAGGTATCTGACCCCTCATTTTCTGAAAAAAAAATTAGACATTAGTCAACAGGTTTTTTGATATCTGATTTGGAGTGCCTGAGTATTGAGTGTTTGCTATGGATACGACAGGTTAGTGAAGAGTCTATAATGTAGAGTGAAAACAACAACATATGTATATGCAATTTTGTTTTTTGGAGCTGTTTATACTGGTCGTAAGAAATACATAATCTTAGTTATTGCCATGTCCACTGGAAACTACTTATATCTTTGTACTTGTTTATATTCCTTTATAAGTTGCAATAAACATAGTGTGTTGGTGGATGTGTAATATAATTTTATTGCATTTTGGCATATAAATCTGGAGTTAAATCATATCCCCTTTTTTATTCTTCCAGTTATTCTGCTTAGTCAATAAATGATCTGCTAATTGACAACAAGCCTTCTCTTCACTCCTCCCTCCTTTCCAGTTCCCTTCTTTCACTTCTTTATTTCCCATCTAAGTGCTTCCTGTGTCATCCCTTTCTAACCTGTATAGCATTAGTTTAAATCGCTGACCAATATTCAACAGATCCTTGCGCTTGAAATCTTGACTTTGTTATTTTAAAGTCTTTTACGCTGTTTCGGGATTTAATTAAAGAAAATTTTGCCACCCATGTCTGTGCCAATCATTATCTTTATTATAGCAAGTTCTTTCCATCTAATTTAATCAATGAAATACAAATTTTCATTTCTAAAACTAGCACTGACCATTGTAGCTGCATTTATGTTGACTTATGTTGAAAATTTTACCACCAATGCCAGAAGGAGTGGTTTGCAGGAGTTTATTTACTTGACGAACCTATATTTTCAACTTGGCTACCTTCCTGTTGGCTTGACTTGCAAAGAAAGTTTCCTTGTACAGTGTACAGAAGTGCTTTTATATGCCTCTGTCTCCTTTCCTTCCGCTGTGTTTTTTTTTTCTATTTAACTTCTATATTTGTAATCAAATGTTTCAACATTAAATCGTGAGTTAACATAGGCCTCCAACATGACTTTCAGAAAAATCTGCCAAATTCTCCAGATGGCAATTGATCAACAGAAACTCTGCAGGTCAACCTAATATTTATGAAAGAAAGCCTGGCATCTTTCCACGTTTAGTAAGAACATTTGCATCAAATTATTCCACACAAGCATCAGAACAAAGGAGAAATGAGGTTTGAATTGAAGTAAAAAATCACAATATCAATTTGTCATTTTTCATCTTCACTGCCATGTTTTGATTTTCATGCTTTCTTAATCTTTTCTAGCTTCAGTTCTGAGTCGATATTGGAATCATTGAAATGATGGAGAAAAGAAGGACTTGCATATGATTTATATTGGCTTAGAAATATTATGATAACAATAGAAAATTATTGTGTTAAAGAAATATTATTTCTGAGAATGCAGAAAAGATAATTCAGATAACCCAATAAGCTGAATTGATGATTTATTGTTCATCCACTTTCTAATCCGTTTCTGTTCATTCCTGCTTTATTTACCCAAAATTGATTATACTGCTGTATCAGAACTATATGTTGCTTGTAGTCTGTCGAACTGATATTCATACAACTACCTCAGCAGAACAGAAAAGATATATCAACAATTGAAGATCCCTTTGATGCACCTACATACAACATTCCAGAAAAGCCAGTGACATTTACGGAGGGTGCCTCATACAGTCTTGTAATACTTGCAGGATTGGGTGTCGCAGGCGTGGCTGCTTATGCTGTTTTTAAAGAGTTAATTTTTGAGCCAAAAGAGTAAGATTTACATAATTTCTGGTACTTTGATATCGTCAGCTCTATTATATGTTTCAAGTAATTCTGCATGAAAAATGATATAAAAAAGCATTTACAGCTTTGCCTTGTTGTGTGATGAATAAACTAGTAATATTTGCTGTTAGTCATACAACCATTCCATCGTGATTCTTTTCCTAATTGCAATTGCTTGGGCTTTTGCAGCTGCTAACAGATTGTGTTGGAATTATAAACTTGGCACCTCAACTGTTCAATACATGCTGTTGAATGTGTATCTTGTTTCCAATTTGTCTGGAGCCAACACCTTATTTTATTCATATTGTATCAAGCTGACACATTTCTGGACTTAAGCATGCAACTCAGGTGACACAACACTTGATTGGTCAGGCTGTTTCTTGTTGATCCATACTGTGTGCCAATGTGATACAGTATACTCTACATTCCACTAACAGATCTGAGCATGGATTGGTATTGGAATGGGACTGAGATTTAGGTCTTTGTTAAGACTGAAAATGGAAAGCTAAATGAGTCCAATTTTGTCCGTCAAATGATCTTAGTGCAATATTCTATTTTGAGTGTGTTTCTTTATGTAATTGTTTGATTGTATCATTATATAGATAAAAGCATTTCTCATGCATCTATCTTCTATGCAGGTATAAAATTTTTGGGAAGGCACTTGAAAGGGTACAAAATGATAGTCGGGTATGTTCGAGTGGCCTATTGAGTTCTTTTCTGTTTTTTTAATCACCAAATTAGTGCCCTAATAACTCATTTAGAAGTTGTTCCATATCATTGCTCACGCCACCTTACAATATTTGCCAGGTTACTGTTAGAATTGGTCACCCTGTTACTGGATATGGTCAAGAAAGCAGAAACCGCGCTGCTCGTCAACGAATCCCCAATAGAGTTTGGACTGATGAAGATGGTGCTGAACACGTCGAGGTTATTATTTCCCAATCTTAGCAAAAATATTTCGTTTAGAATTTCAGCATGGCGAGGTGTTTGCATTAATTAGGTGCTTGGTTTGAGTATCTGAGATGGAAGCTTGCATTGTCTATATTTTGTTTAGTGTACATGTGCAATGTAACTTGTCGACTGTGTAAATTTTCAATAATTAATATCAATAACACAAAACAATCCAACTGCATCAAAATGAAGTCATCAGCTCAAACTCTCAAATCCATCAATCATCCACCTATCTAAACACCATAATATAAGTCTAAACATCAATGTTTATTCATACACTTATTGGTTGATAGTCCATGCACTCAGTTGCTTATGTGTTTGTGACTTTGGTCCTAGCATAGTCAAAACAAAATATTCGCTTTTCCAGATTTGAGCTACTACTTGCCTTGGAAAGAAATTGAATATTGCTCAATAAGTTGCTTAATTGTTTAATAACAACATATTTAGTTGATATCTCAGTTGCGAGCTGCTTAACTTCGAAACTGACACAATAGAAAGAAAAGACAACAAATATTCATATGCAAACAATTAAACAGTATAGTTTGATTCAGATTTGGCGCACTTAATTCTCTTGAAAAAGATTCTGAATTTATTGGGCAGAGAATATTAGTTCCATACTGGAAGTGTTGACAAAAACAAATATTTCTACTTCAAAATCTAGCTTTACTTGCTTGTTTATCAACTTGTCTTTGCGACGGCATAGGCCTTGTTTAGGAATGGAAAATTGATTTGGTGTCAAATATGCAGGTAAGTTTCCATATTCGCGGGCCTCATGGATTTGGGCAGGTGTATGCGGAAATGTTCAAAAACCAAGCCGATAAGAAGTGGACTTTCACATACTTGATTGTCGAGATTAAGTCTCCATCTCCTGCCCAGTTAATGCTAGAGTCTTATGTTCCTGCATAATGTATGCAAGAGTGTTACATCAAGGATGTTTCCGATATCTCCAGGTTTTAACTGTCTGATGCCTGGCACCAGAGCCAGGATACTGCTCATGCTTATGTTCCAACTCTCAACAGGGCTGAGTGCACAATGGATAATCAATTCATGATGATTGTACTCCTTGTATCAATGTGAATGGTGAATCAGGCACCGATGATACTGATGTTCTGATTTTTTTCACCTTCAATAACACGAACCTTATTCTTTGATTTTGATTCCTTTAACTACTGGTGGATAATTTAGCTTCTCCCTTTAACTCATCCATTGTGCACTTTGTTTTGTAATTGTTTTTTTGATTGAATCGATCAAATTGATTGAGTTGCTGGTAATGAAATGGAATTAAGATATGAAAGCCATTGATATGAGCATAGAATCAGCACCATGAAACAGATCAATTGGTAATAAATAAAAGTTTCATTTGCACATCTGCTTCAAAATATTGTCATCAATCCAGGTATGTCTCGACTATGTAGGGTGGACAACACAGATAAACAACAATGTTGCGCCTACAATCAGATTCTCACAAAAACATTTAATCTTCTGCCGGGGGAATGTCGGTCAAGTCCAAGCCCTCTTCAGGCAAGTCTGATGCAAAGGGCCCTAAAACTCCCTCTGAACTAAGAGATAAACCACTCTGCGAGAATGAACCCATAGCAATCAGTATGTTATCCATCATTAGCTAGTGTTCTAATTTACCACTCGTGATAATGAGAACAAGAAAGAGAAACAACAAAACATTTAAGATTGTAGACTTAACTGAAATTTAATAACATAATGAAGAGAATGAAAAAAATATTTGAAAATCTACTGCTCGGACAATTATATGCATCGATTTATGATATATGTACAAGATGATGTGCTATTACCTCAGGTTGGAACCTTAACATGTCGGCACGAGCCATCGCCTCAGCTTGGGCTATCCTTTGCCTGAAGATTTGAGCCATCTCATCCGCCTGATTTGAGCCAGCAAAACCAAAGATTATAGTTATCGATCTTTGAACCTCAGGCACAAGCAAAATCTTTTGTAAAATTTACCTTTTCATATACAAGCGTCGGATTACGAATCATGTCGCCAGGAGTTGGTTCCAACTTTTTAGTCGAGAGACTTACACGGCCTCTTTCCCGATCATGACTTAGGATCATTACCTATGAACGGAAATCATATGGTGGCAAGGAGCATCAGTGGCAGATTACCGATGAGGAGGATAACAATATAAGCCCAATTGATCAAATACCTTGAGGCTGTCGCCGGGTTGAAGCACTGTGGAGATGTCCGACACACGATCATGACTGATCTGGCTAACATGGAGAAGGCCATTGATGCCGCCAATGTCGATGAAGGCACCGTATGGTTTAAGACTCTGGACAGTCCCTACCACCACTGATCCGATACCGAGTTGAGCCTGACTATCTGCCATGGCCTTGCGGTTACTGAGAACAAGCCTAGACTGTTCCTCGTCAACCTCCACAAACTTAAGAGGTAATTCCTTGTCAATGAGTTCTTCTGCTGCTGATTTCTGCCTCAGAGATGTAGATTTCATTCAACAAAAAGCAAGATTTCTTCAAGTTCAGATATCAAACATAAAAGATGACAATCAATGAAACAGATAACAGGGCATTTTTGACACTATAGATAATCGATATTAGAAAGAAAACTTGGTCATGGACAATTAAAATTCAACAGTAGACAAACATAAGAACGAGGAAAGACAGTATATGCTAAGAGAATCAGAAGAAGAGAAAGATACTCTACGAGAAAATAATTAAGATTTAAAACAGTCAAAAACATTCACTTCACAATTAAAAGGACGGAAACTATCAAGCGTGGACACAGAAGTAATGAGGAAGATGCAAAATGCTATAAGTCAAGAGACAAACAGATGATATCTGTGAAAATGGAACAAAACCCCGGAGGCCCTCCACGATTGCTACCACACCGCCTTTATTTCCATCCACAACCTGTTGACACATAGACTCGTCAAATAACAAAAGAGGAGAACAAGGTCTAGAAAACAAGTTTAAAAATATATAAAAAAAAAAACAGGTGAGATAATTTTAATATCCAAGATGCAACTTTAATAATGGTAAAGTCCATTCAAGAACTAAAATGAAAGATTAACTAGGCTGAAAACAGGTCTGAAATAATCTAAAAAAATTGGGAGTCTACTAGTTTCAGAAAAATAGCACAACGAGGATATCTATTCAAAATCAGAATGAATATTACATGTCCTTTATAGCACATGCAAAGTATCCTATCTTTGGGATTAGGAACGAGATGCCAAATTATTACATGATGTAGTTAATACTTTGTCAGTTACGGATTTATTTTGCTACGACAAGAAAAAAAAAGTATCCATTTGATGAGTACTTGCACAAAAAGTACATCCATCTAGTCTCGTTTTGCACGAATAACTTGTTAACCATGCATATAGATCTTGATTTTGTACTAGATATTTTAGGTTATTTGCAACAACATCTAATGTAGCTACTACATTGGCATTGACATTCTTGATGTAAAATAACAAGATGCATTATCTAGAAAATTTTATTCAACTAGTAGGCAACCATGGGCGTCCAAAGATGGTTGAAGTTTACAGGGTTTAAAAGTAACAAAATTGCAGGCATATAGAAAAGCATGGCATATGTGATACTCACCTTGCCCTTGACGATAACATCCTCAGCCTGAAGTTGCCTACACCTTTCCCATGCGAGGTCATACTGAATTGACCGTAGACTTAAAATTAAACTATCATCTGACATATTCTCATCAATTATAACAAACTCTTCAACCAATCCTGGATATATTCCTGCTTCAGAAACATGCTTAATTTTGTAGATACACGCTTCTTGAACAGGCAAGTATGCTGATGACTTGGCTGCTATGTCGACAAGTGCACCATTCAAATCCGACATGAAAACTGTCCCTTTAACCTGGGGACAGGTAAATCAAGAGGAATAATGAGTCTAGGAAAGTACAGTACAAAAACTGAAAACAAAAACCTATATAACTTCCCTATCATGTTTGAACAGTTAGATTCTTGCAAGACACATCCACATATGTTCAAATGAAGGAAAACAAATCTCCAACCGCATACAAAATAAAAGCAACCAACAGAAGTCAGCATATCCAGGACTCATCCAGTTTGACAACCTGACATGTTTGAGGATGAAATGTAACTTTTGAATAAAACACAGCAGTGCCATCTCTTTTGTTCCAAACAAGGCATTTCAAGTTCCTTTCTTTCATATGTCTAACCTGTTCTCGTTTCTCTTCTATACAAACCAAGCCAACCAAATGATTAACCTAAATAATTACAAATTCATGCAATAAAGTTTAACAAACATGACCAGATATTCTTGTGTTAGAAGTTAGAATTTGATGAATATAATAATACAAGAGATTTCAAGGATAAAAGAATAACCTTTCCTAAGATTTATAGTAGAATAAGTCTTCATGAAAAAAAAAGAGGAAGAATTTAGAACATCAATGGTACTAACTGATATGACAAAGGTATTCCCATTTGTCTTTCCTAGAATCCCTAGCGATTCCGTGTCCAACTTCTGGAACTTAACAAACTCGAGATGGAACGGTCATAAAAACCAAAACAGAGACAGAAAAGGCTAGTTCCAAAGTTAAATAGAAACCTAGAGAATCCAAGATGGGAGAAAGACGAGACCTTGGAGCCGATTTCGGAGTCGAAGTCGTACTTTTCGAGGGCTTCATTGAAGTCCTCGACGGTGAAGGAAACACCCTCCATGGGAGCGTTGAGGCAACGCTCGCGAGCCTCCTCGAACATCTCCTTCAGCTTCTGCCGCTCCTTCTGTTCCGGGGTGAGGGCATAAGTGCCCATGATGACGGCCGCGGGGCAGAAAGAGGGCCTCGCCGGAGCCCTGGAGGACGGCTTCAAGATAGGGGAGGAGGAAATCGGAGGGCATCGGATCCCCGCCAACTGTTGGGGGGCAAAGCTCGCCATTCTCGGCTCCCTCGCCGGCTTTGACACTCTTTTATCATCTTCGATGCTCTAATCCAACTTGAACGGTGGAGAGTACGTGAGCAGGGGAACTTTTCAATTTGACCCTCCAACATATTACAACGTTTTCATTTCAATCCATGAAGTTTGAGAAATTTGCATTTCAGTGAATCGTGAGATCTCTGTCACCCTCCCTACTCGTTCCTTCACCCTCCCGCGAGACAGAGCATTGCTCTGCCTCCGACAACTACCGCCGCCGCCACCGCCACACAGGCCCGTACCTGAAGTGAAGCCTAAGAGGCGAACACCTCAGGCCCATTTCTTAGAGGGGCCCAAAAACTAAAGGTTCATTAAGTCATTTAATATATTAAAATTTTAATTTAATCGAAAGTGCTCGTCTCCTACTTTCGATGTGAGCTCCTCATTGTCCTAATCTCGCCGGTCCCAATCACCCTACAACGAGTTCCTCCTCTTCAAGGGTGCTCGTTTCCTACACGGCCGACTATAACAGTCTATTCGATTTATCTTCCATTGTGGCAAGTTTATGTTCGACCTGTTTAATTTTTTATTTCCGAACAACTTCACTTCTCTTTATGGCGTTAGTTTTCTTGATTTTGAAGAGTTGGTTGTGCGTTTTATTGTTAAAATGCAAGCAAGATGTATTTGTATTACATGATTAACCGTAATATTTATTTTGTATTATATTTTTGAAATATATATGTTATTCAATTTTTTATTTTATTATACATTTTGTACCTTTACTAAAAAATATTGATCGCACGTTAAAAGGAGAATCATATTTTAAACTAATATAATAGTAAGACAGTATAAAGAGACCCTTTTTATTGAATCTCGATTTAGACCATCAAAATCTCAGGTACGGCGCTGCCGCCACATCACCACCGCAGGGTTCAGTAAACGTGACTTCCTACAACTCCAACTTCGATTTAAAGACTAATGCAAGTATGCAACTAATATCAATCAATTTACTTTATATATACAATTTAATTTAATCTTTTAAGGCTTTGGGATTCTTCATGAGCTCCAATCTGACTGTTCATGGCGTCGAAGTTCAAAAACAGCCCCCAATTCCGCTTCCTCTTGCACGACAGCCTGAACGTCACCGTCGAGCCCGTCGGTATCGCCTCCCCTGACGTCAGCCGCAATACCGACGGCATCCACCTCAAGAAGTTTGTTCGAGAGCGAATATCTAAATCGAGTCTTCGTTCTAACAATGAATTCAGAGTTAGAAATGCCCAATCCAACGCCTTCTAACCTCTATGGTTATTTTGTCGATGAAATAATTTTAATTTGAATCATTTATGGTTATTTTAAAAATGACTAATTTTAGACATTTATGGTATAATCGGGTATTTAAATTTTATATTTATAAAATATTAAATTCTCTATTAAAAAAACTTTGAAATATGACAATTAAAAAAATGAAACGACAAACAACCTGTTACC
>JBAMIE010173661.1:0-14579 GCA_037177295.1 Kaempferia parviflora | reverse complement strand
CTGTTATTTTCCTTTCCCTATTATTGTGTTTGTGCTAACATGTTTTTGTAGGGAATAAAAGAAAAGAGAAAGAAGAAGTTCGAACTCTGTCCGTGCACAAAAAAGGCGCGAAGGCGCCTTCAGGGGTTGAAGGCGCCCTCGGGCAGGCGGGGAGGCGCCCTCAGGGGCTGGAGGCGCCCTCCCGTGGATAGAAATTGAAGGATAGAGATTTGATCAAGTCATCGCGGCGAAAAGGCGCGAGGGCGCCCTGAGCTCGCTGAAGGCGCCCTCGCAGGATGAAATTTGACTTGGCGAGGATCAGATTCGAGCCGATCGAACGCCGCGTGGAGGCGCCTTAAGCGCAGTGAAGGCGCCCTCCCGCCCATATTTTCGAGCTATAAAAGGCAGCCGAAGCTGCCTCTTTCAACATCAATTCCATTATTCAAGTGTTCACTCTGCGCTGCTCCGAAACGCTCCGAAACGTCCCGACTCTACTCCGGCTGATCAACGCGAAAGTTCTACCCTTTTCCGGAGTCGGTATATTTAAATTTGTTAATCAATCTCTTGTACTTAATTTGTAATATTTCTACGGATTGATAGAATTGCCCAAAGTAAACGGTCATACCGTGGGCCTTGCAGTAGGAGCCGTTACAAGACTCCGAAGCAAGTAAAAAATCACTGTGTCGTTATCTTTGTTTATGTTTACTTCCGCTGCGTACTCGTTTTATAAATCTGAATAGTTTTTTGAAGCGATATTCACCCCCCCTCTATCGCTCATCTTCGATCCTACATTGTTTTCTAAGTATGGTTAAGAATGTTCATTGGTCGCTATTTTGGTTATTCCCTTGATTTTAATTACTTGCACGGGACGTTCAAGGATAAGTGTGGGGGATTTGATGAGTTATTTATTTAGTATACAATTGGGTTGGTTTTTGGTCCATTATTAAGTCAATTTTGCTTGGTTAGTGTTATACTTAGTCATATTTGTAATTACAGAATTTATTGGGTTTAATGTAATTTCCATTGTATTTCATGATTAACTATGTATTATTTTAATGTGGCCTTGTAGGAAGATGGACTCAAGTCAAATGGACCAAATCAAGTCAACATTGGACCTATTTCATCAATTGGAGGGGATTGGCTTGATACAACCTTCAGTAAACCCAAAGGACTCAACTCGAGCTCAGCCCACTCATATCAAACCTTAATTGCATTGAATCGGACTCAAATCAAGCTTGAACCAAGAGAGAATCCAAATGAACCCGGTTCAATGAACCGGGGGTATAAAACCAAATTGCGCCGTGGATGAACAGTGACCGCGACTGTTCATCCGTAACATCAGCGTTTTCTCCCGATCGCGGCGCGCGCATCCCTCCTTTGTTCATGATCCAATTCTTCCCACATCATCAGTGACCTGTCCAGCTACTCCAGCGATCCTTCCCGTGGTGGCAATTGGCTGGAACAGATCGGGAAATTGCGACCCTTGGCTCCCGGCGATATTGCTCTATTTCAGCGCAGTGGTCTGCCTGATCGGAGAAATTCCACGCCAGTGATGCTTCGATGGTGTTCCTGACGGACTCTTGGTGACCTAGGGATACTGATAGTGGTTTCCTTAGATCAACAGCGATTGAAACGAAGTGGTCTTCGTTTAATCCAGCAGTTTTCTCCACGGCCAGAACAGAGCATGCAGTGACTCAGCGTCGAAGTGTTCTTCCGCAATTCTTCACTGTTTTGAGTTGCGTCGACAGTGCTAGATGATTCGTTGATGTGATCTACAAGTGTTCTTAGATTAATTCACGTGTGACAGTGTGAATTTGTGGTTTGAGGATTGAATTGTGGATTGAGTTGTTAGATTAGGATTACATTTCATGTTTGATAGTTAGATCTATTTTTCTAAGCTTTAAGTTCTTTCTTTTAGGTTAATTTTTGGTTTAAACGGTTCCTTTCACGTTTTTAGATGTTTGTTAGCATTTAATCTTGCTTAATTTCAATTGTCTTAGTGATAGTTTTCTTTAATGAATGCATTTCGTTAAGTTTTAGTAGATGGTGCTTTAGGTTTAATTCTTGCTTTTCTTTATTCAAGTTAGGTTTCATTTTCGTATAGATTTAGTCTTTTAGATTTATTCTATGCAGTAGATCAGATTTAATCAATCCAAACCCCCCCCCCCCATTTTATTAAGAGAAAACCTAAAAAAAAGAATCAAAGTTTAGATTAAACATCCTGCTACTAGTTCCTTGTGAGAGATCGACTTTAGGCCCCTAGTCTACATCATTGTGCGTGTTTAGTTGAGGGTTTTCCATATTTTTATTAATTTGATATCGGCTCATTCATGGCACATCAGTTAGAGGCGTATCAGGTCTATAGCTTCCTACTGATTAGTTTTCTTCAGTATTACTCATGACTAATTTATGTTCAACACACTAGCTTAATGCACAATACTCCTTCATCTCTCAAATCTGGGTTTACCGATGATAATCATAACATGCTAACATAAGGATTGCTCCAGCATGTTACTTAAATATGTTGCCCCCAGTACCCCCACCAACCCATCCCTTGGCCAATACGGAGAAGGTAAATCACGGGTGGCTATTAGCCATTAGTGCAAATGGTTAAAGCATGGGGGAGGTATATACTTGAACGTGCCGAGTTTCGACCTCAAGACCTCATGTGGCAACCTCTCATGCCTTAACCATCGCACCACCCTGAGGGGACTATAATCGGTAAACCCAGATTTGAGAGATGAAGGAGTATTGCACATTAAGTAATACTGAAGAAAGCCTAGTGTATTGAACGTAAATTAGTCATGAGTAATACTGAAGAAAACCAATCCACAGGAAGCTATAGACCCTATCTAAAATATTACTTTCTTATTACTATGCTCAAACAAATTTGGAACTTATTTGATCTACGGGGTACTTAAATACTCATGAATTCAAGGAGCTAAGTAAAGCATAATAAAGTAAAACTTGCCTTAAACCCTTGCTAGTAGCCTTCCTCTTCTCCTTCTCCTTCTTTGATCTTGAACGATGACAAAAAATTCCCCAGTCTCCCCTTTTTCTCTCTCCCTAGGGGTTGGCAACACCATTGCTTTTAAATTGTTTTCAAATTTGTTAGATCCTATTTCTTAAGGTTTATCCCCATTGAGAATTTATCTCCAAGGATTTACCAAGTATATTCTTTATTTATTTGGCAAATTGAATTCAAAATGATTTACTTAGAAATTATTTAGCTAATAAATTATTTACTAATTAAATTTGATATTAATTAATTAAATTATTAATCTAACTAAATTTGTTTTGTCCTCTCCTTATCTCTTAAGGGAATCCACAATCATGGAACCCCTTCAAGAGCTCTTTCGTTGCCACATCAACGTCACATCACAAGTAAAAAATCCCACATATCTTTCTACTGTCAAACCTTCCAACAACTTCTTTATAGGTCCCACATTTTTTCACAAATTATTATTTTTAATACTTTATTAATTTTAAAAAAGATAAAACTAAAAAAAAATTAAAAAATAAGGGAAGAAGCCGCTCCCTAAATAGGGAGTCGCTTCCTCAACCTCCGTGAAGGAGCTCCCTCCCATCAACACCACGTCACAGTGGGAGCTCCTTCGAAGCTCCCACTGTGGATGCTCTAATAATTTTGGACATTTCTTTAGGTTTATCTCCAATGAAAATTTGAAAAATTTCATATAAAAATTTATTATTATTATTCTTATATGAATTGTTCTTTTCATAATTATTTTGTATAAGAGGCAACAAATTCAGATTTTTTTTCTCATAAAATTTTTGACTAGTTCTTTATACTAGTTCTATCTCCCTTTTTGTCCGAGGGATGAGAAGCTGGGGAGAAAGTCAGCTAGAGGAGAAAGATGAGTTCGAGTGAGTCCAATTTCGGATATCCGATCAATCATCCAAGCGACCGGAGAAGAAACTAGACAAGTCAACATGAAGTTGACTTGTCCAAGTGCTTGGACCAAGTCTAGGCGCTCGGACCAGCTTAGGCCAACTGAGGGCACCTCCTCCAGGTGTTGCAGAGTGGATAGGTCTTCAATCCACATCAACAACACTCCAGGCGCACGGGCGAGGATAAATCTTTATCCAGTAGCTATTGAAGAGTCATTGTGAAGAAGATAAGTGGCATCCACATGGGGTCACCCCTAGCGCCCGAGAAGTGCCACGTCAGCAAATAGAAAAATTCGACAGTGAACTATAAATAGAGCCCTGATCCCTCTAGTTTAGAACAACACATTCTGTATGAAATTTCTTTTGTTATTTCTTCATTTCTTCGATTAATTTTTGTGTAAGGGGCTTCTCCACCTCAGATTTTGTTCGAAGAAGGAGTTGTCGTAGCTGCACTTATTCTCTTTAGATTAGCAACTGCCCCAGTTGCAAATCAAGTAAAAATCATGTCCTTTACTTTCTTACATTTAGTTTTATTATTTCTAAGTGTGTCGAAAGAAACTGAGAAGGGTGTAACTTTATAGTGCAGACAATTCACCCCCCTCTTACAAGCTGCACCAAGACCAACATGTTAGGAACTAGATCGCTAAACACGCAGAAAAGCGCAGCGGAAAAATAAAATATCTAGTCCTTTCCAAAGGATCCATGTGAGGGAAACCGTATATAAGTTATCACTGCTCTATCACATAAAATCTTTACCTTTGTTGTGTGCCCTTTACAATTCCGACATCAACCTTCTTTATTGTTCTCGAATCTTAGCGCGATCAAGCCTTCGTACCTCTATGGTATTCACACGAACAAAGATTTGGAGAAGAACCAAAATTGTGGTGCTAGCCACAATCAAGATTCGGCCAAGAAGAAGAAGAAGAGAAGAAGATGAAGATCCCAAAGGTTACTCCTAAAATAAAGCCTCATCCATCTTTTATATTCATCCATAAATATGAAGAGTTTTTGGCTTCTTATCTTCCCCTTTTAAGTGCATGATCCATTTCTAATTAATCATCATGATGCCTTCTTAAATTTGAGTCTAACTTAATGAGACTAGCTTGAGTCTAACCCAAAAGGCCTAACTTGAGTTTAACTTAATGGGTCTAACTTGAGTCTAACTCAAAAAGGTCTAATCCAAATTAGACTCAACCCATTAGCCCAACAATTTATCGTATGGACCTAATAAGTCTAATCATCTCATAATTTGCTCTTAGGGCTAATACTAATACAACACGGGTTAGTTGCTGAGATATGTATATACATTAGTGGAATTACTTCAGAGATATGCATGTATTTTACTCTGTATTTTGCTTTGACATTATTGTAGTTCACATGCGGAGAACAAAGCTAGCGTCATGGCAAGCCTAGCTCGTACGGGGCATGACATACTTGATCGAAGTCTAGAGTTTCCTTGCTTAACATCCAGTCAACTGTGACCTATTGAGACTTTCTCACTAGGTGTCCAGTCAACCATTTGACCCACTTAGACTTTCCTTTGCCTAACTGCAGTTAGAACTTTCTTTTGCTAACATGCGGTCCTCCTTGATCCACTTGGACTTTCTTTTGCCTAACCACAGTTAGGACTTTCTTTTGCCAGCATACGATCCTCCTTGACCCACTTAAACTTTCTTTTACCTAACCGCAGCTAAGATTTTTCCCTTACCTAACCCTCAAGTTAAGACTTTGCCTTGCCTAATATCCAGTTAGGACTTTACTCTTGACTAACCCTCGAGTTAGGTCTTTGCCTTGCCTAACCTCCAGTTAGGACTTTACCCTTGCCTAACCCTCGAGTTAGGTCTTTGCCTTGCCTAACCTCCAGTTAAGACTTTACCCTTGCCTAATCCTTGAGTTAGGTCTTCTAGTTAAGTATCCGGTCCTCTATGACCTTTTTGACTTCTTTCTCACCCATTATCAAGTATTTAGTTAACCTTGACCGACTTGATCTCTTTTCACATACTGTCCAAGCATCGAAATTCAAACTAAAATCCACTCGAGCTTAGTCAAATTGGTCAGCCTTGATCCGATGATGATTGCATCAACAATCGCCCAACACTTGTTTGGCAGATGTGTCCAGGCCCGTACCTGAGGTGAGGCCTAGGAGGCGAACGCCTCAGGCCAATGTCTTAGAGGGGCCCAAAAAATAAGGATTGATTAAGTCATTTAATATTAAAATTTTAATTTGATCGAAAGTGCCCGTCTCCGATCCTACTTTCGATGTGAGCTCCTCATCGCCCTAATTTTGCCGATCCTCATCACCCCGCCGCGAGCTCCTCCTCTTCAAGGGTGCTCATTTCCTACACGGCCGGCGATAGCAGCCTATTCGATTTATCTTCTATTTTGGTAAGTTTATGTTCGATCTGTCCAATTTTTTGTTTCCGAACAACTTCAGTACTCCTCTTTCTTGCGGCGTTAGTTCTCTTGATTTGATGCGTTGGTTGTGTGTTTTGTGTGGTTACAACTTACAAAAGCAAGGGAAAATGTGAGAGGGAGACAAAAGCAAGGGTGATTCTTCTTGTTCTCTTCTACTCTAATTTACTCCTGCTCATGCTTAATTCCTATGAACTTCATCCAATTCTATTCGACTAGTTTACATCATTAAATTAGTTACCTTGTTGAATCTGAAAGCAAGCTAAAAATTCTTTAGGAAGAGCAAGAGAGATATAACAAGCAAATCCATATCCTCCCCTCAATCTTTAGCATTTGTTTTAGATTTTGTATGACTGATCACTAATGCTCATTATATTAAATACTAAATATGCCAAAAAAAAAGATAAATTGTCCAACAACAATTGCTTGTACTGATAGCCAAAACAATTCCTTCAGACTAGTCATGTCCCATATATGAGAATGTTGACTCATAAAAACAAGCAACAGATTAGCTATGCCAATTTTTGCAATCTAGGTTGTACAGAATGCAAGAGCCTTTTTGCATCTGTTATGTGTTTATTTTCCAACCTTTGCATCAATTTATTTTAACAAATATGTTGGATTACATGACAGTTTATATATGTTTTTTATGGTTGGACATTCAATATTTTCTTTTCTCACAGTAAAGATAATTCTTCCTTTGCTAATTGATATTCATATGTTAAATAATTCTTCCCTTCATCTTTGTTTCCTAGCAGTGTAAGCCACAACTATATTATACTGCATTAAGACATCTCAATAACTTTGAAGTATTACTATATTCAGTTATCTTTTTATTTGATTATATTTTACAATATTAAGTGTTATTTAACTTAATATTTTACTTTACATGTTGTAACCTCACTAAAACACAACAGTAATAAGCCTTGTACTTTTATTGCTAAAACGGAAGCAAGATGTATTTGTATTAAATGATTATCGGTAATATTTATTTTTGTATTAGATTTTTGAAATATGTATGTTATTCAATTCTTTATTTTATTGTACATTTTGTAGCTTTACTAAAAGATGTTGATCACACGTTAAAAGGAGAATCATATTTTAAAGTGTAATATAATAGTAAGACGGTGTAAAGGGGCCTTTTTTATTGAATCTCGACTCAGGCCATCAAAATCTCAGGTACGGCGCTGGTCATCGTCTTGCGACTATTGTGTTGCAACCTTACTATGTTGAACTCACTCTCGAGCGAACTTTTACGGCAAGACATCGAAATCGAGCTCCAATCCTCAATTGAGATTATTGTTGATGAAATAGTTTTGTTGATTTTTTATTGTACTTGCATACGAGAGTGTAGTGTTACACTCTCTTCATCCTTGTATTTGACCTTTCTGTCGAAGGTTCTTTTGAAGAGAATCATATTGGATTGCCGGCCAGAAACATTGCAAGGGGGCATGGACCTTGGAGTAGTAGTCGTTCTGAGATGAGTCTTGAAATAGCAGTGTCATTCAGGCTACGAACCATTTAATTGATCATGCTATTTTTTATATTATCTTAGTTTATTTCTCTTCCGCTACCCACTCAGTTTTCAATAAGTTTTTTAATAAAAAAAGTTTTTAAACTTAGACGTGATTTACCCCCTCCCTCTCACGTGCAAATGATCATACACTTACCTCATTAATTAGACATCATATCTTAGTAAAGAAAGTGTCATGTCACTGTATCTGCAGATCATGTCACCCGCATTCTGTATTGTATAAGATCTTATGTTGTCACGTCATGGCGATGATGACGCGTTCCACGTGCTTTGACAATGCACGTGTTATCCCACGTGCTACACCAGTCCACGGGTTGTATCAAATATTGCGCTAATTCATTGGATATTGGGATAATTGGGCAGAAGAACGGGCCTGCTAAGTGGAGAGGGGCTGAATCGGCGGGACTGAGAGAAGCGTTGGATCATAGGATCCGAGAGGTATGTTAGATTGGAGGATCCAAAATGCCTGAGCGGACCGATGGATCAGGGGATCCGAGACGACTGAGAGGACCGATCAGAACGAGGGATCCGAAATGACTGAGAGGGCCAGTTGCATCGAGGGATCCGAGATAATTGAGAGGGCCGATCGGATGGGGGATTCGAGATGACTGAAAAGGCCGATCGGATGGGGGATTCGAGATGACTGAAAAGGCCGGTTGGATTAGGGGATCCGAGAGGAATGTATGAGCCTCTCGTCTCGTAGCAACTGAGCCGAGTGATGGAACGACTCATTTTTGGGTCAACCATGGTGGAACGGCTCATTTTGGGTTAACTAAGCCAAATCATGGATTCTCTTATTTTAAGTAATAGAGTGGGGATGATTCTATTGATCCATCTTGACCTTGATTCCCATCTCTTAACATGATCAAAAACTTTTTTGGCAAACTTTGAATACTCTCCTTAACATTTGAATATACGAATTTGAAATAAAGGAACACTTCGAGTGATAGCAAAGATACTTGTCATCCGAACACCACATGCATGATCTGGACGATTCACAACACACTCGACAATGTTGTAAACTGATCTTACTTGATTGCATTCCTTACAGATTGTGATTGATCCGGGCGCATAGGATCCGGGCGCTAGGCCCCGGAGGGAGTGTGCTGGTCGGCCGGGTGTCGGTTCAGCCGAAGCGTAGGAGCACGCACCTGACTTGAAGGAGCTCACCTAGAGGAACGCTTGTACGTCCGTCCGGCCGGACCTTTTCCGGTGGAGCACCCGGACGTCCGGACTGCCCGCCCGACCGGCCGGTCACCCACGAGGCGCTCCAAGGCAAGCCAGCGCGCGCGTACCACCATGGCCTAGGCTCATCATAAACACCGGGCGAGGGTTAAGGGTTATCAGCGGGAGCAGCCCGTCCGTCCGTTCAGCCCATTCGCCCGGTCAGCCACTCGCGACACGTGTCCCGGAAAAGACAGCTGGCGTACGCGTGTCAATAAGACGCCAGCTCATCTGTACAGCATGCAGGGAATGAGGGGTGCCAGCTGTCGCTAATCCGAGGGTGACACCGCATAGCGGCTTGCCTCGAGATTAGCACCCTGCACCCGCTTATAAATAGAGGGCCTGGTATCTGGCGCAGGTAAGTTAAGATAACATCTCCACTTTTCCACTGTTCCATTTCGAGTTCTTGTGAGCAGTCAGTTGACTTGAGCGTCGGAGTACCAAACAAGGGTCCCTCACCCTGGTTTGGTAGCTAACGCTCTGTTTGAGCTTTGTGTGTGCAGGCAGCTTGGAATTCCTCATTCTCCACTCAGTCAGCAGCCCAGGAGAGCACGCAGACGGTCACTCCCAGCGTCCATTGTGCCGATTCCAGACAGGATCAGTGATCATCTTACTAGATTTGCACATAAGCACAAATAAAGTCGAAATTAGTGTTAAAAAAATATGTCAACCGAAATTAGGATGTCATTCAGAGTTCTTGGTAGATTTGAAATAATAAAAAAAAAAGCTTAAAAACTTTAGGACAATTACCATGCATATTAATCATTCTTTTCAACCCTTTTGTTTTGAAAAATTATTATTTAATCAAACCTTTCCTTTCCTGCTGCATAATTCTGCACAGCATGTGTACTTTTCCAATCTCCGTGGCCGATCGAAGGCCGAAAGCGGGCGGCTTCTCATTTGCCGCTCCGTTTCTTTGTTAAGATCTCGTTGACCTTCCTGGTAGTACAGATTTCGGTTCGGCGTGGCGTCTTTTCGGCTTCTCTTACTTACACCACGGAGATTAGCCACTAGCTAATTAAGATTAACAGCAATAGTTGACCGTCATTTATATTTGTCGCCGGGCGCCCGCCTTTAATATCACCTGCATGCGTAATCCCAATTAATTCTGTCTCAGTAGAGCAAGGAATCGAGGTTCGATCATGGTTTACATGGTGCGTTAGTCAGAAGAATGGCTTTGAGAGTAAAGAAATGGCTGTCTATAGGGAGATAGAAAGAATCAAATCGTTTGCCCTAGTCCTCACGCATCAACGTCTCTCTCACACTTCACAGTCGATAGCTGTTGCTCTGTTCCATGTAAACCTCCTCCGTTAAACCTTCCTTAAACCCACGCCATCTCCCTATAAATTAAAGCTCGCCCCGTTTACCTTACCCAGTCATAGTCGACGAGTTTCCTTTCGGATTCGCATAAGAAGAAATCGCTTAGCAGCCGAAGCAAAGGCCAAACGGGGAAATGCAAAGAGGAGAAGAGCAGAACAGAGCACGCGTTGCCTCCGACCACGATCCTCCACATGAAGCAACATGGGTGCCGGGGCCCATTATTATCGGCGCGGGACCCTCCGGTCTCGCCGTCGCCGCCTGTCTCGCCGATGTTGGCATCCCCTGCACCGTGCTCGAGAAGGCCAGTTGCGTGGCCTCGCTGTGGCAGCATCGCACCTATGACCGACTGGGTCTCCACCTCCCCAAGCAGTTCTGCGAGCTTCCGATGCTGGGCTTCCCGGAGGGCTTCCCCAAGTACCCCTCCAAGAAGCAGTTCCTCTGTTACCTGGAGTCATACGCCGCCGCATTTAGCATCCGGCCGCGGTTCTGCACCGAAGTGGTCGCCGCGGAGTTCGACCCAGCCGACGGGGCGTGGAGGGTCCGGATTCGAGGCGGCGAGGAGTTGGCGAGCAGGTGGCTGGTGGTGGCGACGGGCGAGAACGCGGATCCAGTGGTGCCGGAGTTCCCGGGCATAGAGCTGTTTCTAGGCCGCGTCGTCCACACCTGCGCTTACAAGTCCGGCGCCGACTTTGTGGGGGAGAAGGTCCTGGTCGTGGGCTGCGGGAATTCCGGGATGGAGGTTAGCTTGGACCTCTGCCGCCACAGCGCCAAACCTTACATGGTCGTCAGGAACACCGTAAGCTTAGCTCTCCCTATATATCTCTCTTAATTCCTCCCGGCGATCGATCAATTAGTTCGAATGTGAAGCTGGTGGTGCTTTCTCCAGGTTCATGTGCTGCCGCGGGAGATGTTGGGGATGTCGACGTTCGGAGTGACAATGGTGCTCCTGCGGTGGCTGCCCCTGCGGCTGGTGGACCAGTTTCTGTGCACGGTGGCCCATCTCATGCTCGGCGACACTGACAGGCTCGGCCTCCGAAGGCCTAAGGCAGGTCCTATCGCCCTCAAAAACCTCACTGGCAAGACCCCGGTCCTCGACGTGGGCGCCCTTGCCCAAATCAAATGCGGCAGCATTAAGGTGCCTAACTGCTCATGAATTACCACCATTCCACTAATGAATTGCTGTTAATTAAACTGTCGCTGTTAAGGTAACGCGAGGTGTGAAGGAGATCACTCGGAGGGGAGCCAAGTTCGTAGATGGAACAGAGGAACAGTTCGACTCGATTGTCCTGGCCACGGGTTACAGAAGCAACGTACCTTCGTGGCTCAAGGTGCATTCGGTCTCGTTGTTTTTCTTTACTCTCTGTTTTACCCCCTTTTTCGTAGGCACTAGCTCATGGTGCAAACTAGTTCATAGCTTCACTTTTATTGCATTGGGTGCGCTAGCTACAAATGATTAACAGTGGCGAATGTAGTGTTCTTCCTGTTCTTGGGGTACTCGTCAGTGGATCGATCACCCATCTAGTCTATATATAGCTAGGAAGAGATCGAGTAGAGGCGTGGCCATGGATTCATTAGTGTTCTACTCGTACCATGCACGTAGATAATTAAGTTCAAATTTTTGCATGAGTCGACTGGGCGGCGATTGACGAGCCTATGCATTGTTTAATATGGCAGGGTGGTCAGAGTCTGTTCGGCGAGGAGGGCATGGCCAAGGATCCCTTCCCTGGCGGATGGAAAGGCCAGGATGGACTCTACTGCGTTGGTTTCACCAAGCGTGGCCTTCTCGGTGCCACCCATGACGCTCGCAATATCGCCAGGGACATCCTTCTCCACTGGAGTAAGCAGAAGGACTCGTGATCGATCGGAAGCATGCAAACGCAAGGGCAATCGATCGACTCTCTTCTTGCTTGTACATGGCCCATTTTGCCTCGGGTTTAATTTTCTTCCTCCCGCCTCAAACTATGGTGGACTGACCGACCATATGTAAAATTTCATATTTGGGTATAGAATGGAGAAAGTCTGCTGTTTACTGTTAACCCTTTTTCTAGTCAAACTAGTTCTCTGACTGCGATTAATGGAAGCAAAATTCTCACTTGTCCTGGACAATTTGTATGATACATAGGGCAATTACTGTACTGCTCACCTGCTAAACCATCAGCAGCAGTGAGCTCTGTCAACTTCGTCAACATGCAGAGCAAGGCTCAGGCAGGCAGGCAGGCATAACTCCTCAAAAACATCTGCTAAATATAAATGCCTTAAATCAAGAAGTCGTTGGTGATACTGTATGGTTGAGTAAATGCTGGAATCAATGTGCTTTAAGCAAAAGGCGTACAGCTGCATGGGCATCAATGATGAGGACCTAATCGTTGAAGCAGCTGTGGCTACAGCACAATATTATACACGTCTAAGGGAAGAGCATAGGGACTAGGGCTCCCAGCTCCACTTAATGCGTCCTTCCAACCCTTTGTGTCCCGTCCCTCCCTTAGAAATTTAAAGGGACAATGATGGGGGTGACGTCTGCATTCTTTCAGCATCCTTGCAGGCAGGCATGCATGCGTACGTATAAGAATGAATGCAGTGACGCTGAGATGACCTTGGAGTACAAAATTGCAAGTAAGCGTAGGCACGTAAGTCTGCGTCTCCTCCATGCGTACAAAGGGAAAAATAAATAAATAAATAAATAAATAAAATGTAAAAAGGATGAGCAGCAGTGAGTGTGGAGGAGATCGCGTCACTTTCGGCTGCAGGGAAGTCACTTTAGTCAGTAGTCCAGGGTCACGCGTACAGTACCCATGAGGGCAGAGGACGTCATGGTGTAAGTTATCGAAAAGGAATTTATTATTTAATTTAACTGAATTGATTTTACTATTTATTTTTATCTCACGGCCTACTTGTAAGCCCACCGATCAACGTAAGCTCGCTCGACTTACTCCGAGGGATCAGCTGGATAACCCTAATTGTAAGCTGGTGGCTTACTCGCGAGCCCACTGTGAGCCCGTCAAATTTGAATCCCCAGGCACCGAAGCTCTCTGAGATCGACTTCTCCGGGATTGCTCTGGCGGATGGAGGATCGCCTACTTGTTCCATTGGACGGAGCCAATTTCGGATAGATAGAATTGGATCAGTTTTTTAAAATAAATCTCAATCTGAATTTAAATACAACTTAAAACTCTTAAATTTGAATCCGACGACCAACTTAAATTTGAATCACTCAAGTCAGATAATTTTTTAAAATAATTTTTCTTCTGAGTTTTTCTTTTTTACTTTTATTGTAATATACTGAAAGTATCTTAATTTTTCAAATAAAATTTGATGTAACTTAAAAAAATTCACTAAATCCTAAATTAGAATCAATCTAGATCAATCCGGGGTGATCTTTATCCAATCTAAAAATTTTTAATCCAAAAATCCTTCTATCCAAATCTAATCCAAACCTAAAAACCTTTAATTCAAACTTAATTTTTTTTATCCAATCTAAAAATTTTTAATCTGAAAATCCTTCTATCCAAATATAATCCAAACCTCAAAACCTTTAATTCAAACTTAATTTTTTTTCCAAATCGACTAGATTCAATCGTCGGGTCAAATTCACTTGGAGGCTCGCTCTTCTGCATCGTCTCCTAGGAGGAGGGGAGATCCTCTTGACCACAATCCCTGATTCATTTCTGGTCCAGTACACATTAGGCGTTGGATCTGATCAAGATAGATCAATACTTGGATCTTACCTTCGATCCAACGGCCGATGTGCACTGGACCAGAAATAGACCAGGGATTATGGTCTAGAGGATCTCAACTGCTCCTAGGAGCTGTTCCCGCTTCGTCGCGAGACCAAAATAAAGAATAGCCTCGCCGCCTAGCTCGACGGTGCATAGATGGGTCAGATCTCTGGCCTCTCCATCTGGGCGCATCCGACGTACGCCGCCACCGTCGACCACTTTTCCAGACTAATGTACGCACCCCGATGGAAACCTTCGCCGGACACGTTCTCGTTGGTATGCCAATTACGAAGCGGATGGGCTAGAGGTGGAGAATGGAGACGGCCAAGACTAGCTCGCCGGCCTCCTCTTACGCCATGGCCGGCAACTTGTTATTTTTCGGTATATGTCTAAATAATCACTGATGGGCTAATTAAATTAAATTATTAATTATTTTGTAAATCAAGAGTATTTTTGGAATTATATCTGGTAGTTTTTAATTAACA
>JBAMIE010173654.1:0-14580 GCA_037177295.1 Kaempferia parviflora | reverse complement strand
CAAGAAAGAAAAAGTTTATTCGTGAATTTCTATATTACATAAGCTTAAGATAAGTAAGCTTAGTCAGGTAGCGATCGTCCTTAGAGAGTAGTAGCTAAGGGCGGGCGTTACAATTTAGAGGTTGAGAGGTGCTCAACATCTGAGAAAGAAATTGAAGAAGCATCCACCTCAAGGATTGAGGGCGAGCGTCAATCATTGACCCTAGAGCAAGAAGAAACTTCTATTTCTAGGTCAATTGAAGAAGAACCATGTGTCACCCCTACAAGTACAGGTATATCAATTTCAATTTGCAAAAATAAAAATCACATTATATGTTTTTAGTATACAGAAAAAGGATATTATAAGAGCAAGTGTCCCAAATTAACCAAGAAAAAGTGTCAAGTGGCACCCAAGGTGAAGGATAAAATAAAATAAGTCAGCGCGTGGTACGAAAAGGCAAGGAATACATTATGTACTTTTCTTATAAACAAAAAGTACATTATTAGAGTCAATGTCTAAAGGGGGAAAATTAGACTAAGAAGAAAGGAGGAAGCTCAAGTAAAGGGGGAGCTTCCAAGAATAAAACTAAGGTACCATAAGGAAATGATGCTTATTTAAATTATGATAAAAAAAAGCATGATAGAAATAATTTCCATCATTTTAATGTTATTTATCATGAAAATAGGAAGCATGAAAACTTAAGGAAAAGTACAAATCATTTCATGCTAGGACTATCTTACCTAAAGATAGAAAGGCAAAAATGGATTAGGCAAGAAATCTAAGGATTTTAGATATATGACTAAAAGGAGAAACACTCTATGAAATCAAGAAAAATCTAAATGTAAGGATTTAAGAATAGAAAATCAAGCCTTGAGGTCAAGACTTGATAAATTGGAAAAAACCCTTAAAATAATGGAAAATATCTTCAATAGGTCAAATGAACAAGATCGAAGGGTAGATAGGCAAGATTCATTCATTGGAAAGAGAGGTTTGGGATACAAAACAAAGGCCAAAGAGAATGTGTCATCGTATCATAGAGTTCCATATAGTTATGAAACCAACTTTAGGTCTAAGAGTCAAGTCAAGGAAACAAGTGAAGTTATCCCAAGAGGTAACCTTGAGAGTCTAGTATGACTAAGGTTTTTAAGAAGCCTAAGAAAGTCATTAAAAAGGTCACAAGAGAGGTTATTCCTAGAGTTAACCTAGAGGTGACCAAGATTTCTAAGAAGCTTAGGAAGGTCATTATATCAAGGGAGATTATCCCCAGTAAATACCTAGAACACCCAAGGAGCATCAATATATTTTAGGTTCCTAAGAGTGTGTTCTTTACACCCTAGATGAGTTTAGAGTGTGTCAACTCAGTTAACTCAACCGTGGTGAAGTTGGAACTTTTGAGCATTTTCAAGGTATTATTACACCTTAAAAATGAGAAGTTGACTTTTACTCTTAAAAGAGTAAAATGTGCCAAAAAAAATTAAAGAATTGAGTTTAATTAAATTGACACAAATAGGATAGAAGTTAAAGTAATACCAAGTTAGAATTTTGGCATTTTCTTAGGAGATAAGGGCAACTTAGGATTATTTTTAAAGTTAATGATTAGCTAGTGATACTTAGATAGATAATATATTTTTTTTTCTTATGCTAAATTGCCAAGATTGTGTGCCCTGCCATATGACATGACATCATTATTTTTGCATTCATATATTTATGAAAAATACCATGTCATGTTATGCATACATCATGTAGCTATAGTAGTTTTTCTTTTGAAAATTACTCATTTGATGTATGTCATAAATCATCATCATGCATTATTTTTAATTTCTTATAATTAAGGTCACTGACATAAATTAACATCCTAGGTTGGATGATCAAAATTTAAATGCCTAGTTAGATATGCATAATCCCTTAGTTTTAGGGAAAACCCATTATACATTTCACAAGACAATAGGCTTGACTTGTATGTGCGTTTGAGACATATTAGATACAAGTGAGATGTTAGGAGGATGAACAAAAGTCAAGATGTTGATTTAGTACATCTTTTTAGAGTTGTAGTATCATCAAGATAATAGATTATGTGAAGTCCAATCATTGGAAAATCTAGCGTACAAGTCATGTATATTTAGTACAAGGAACATGATTGGAAATTATGTTTTAAAAATTATTTTTAAATCACTTTAGAAAACTTTGGTGAAGTTTATCTTTTGATAGCAGACAACATTGATTAGTTGGATACAAAGTAAAGTGAAATAATAAAGTTTTTAATAGTTTCTAATTTTGTGTCAATCTTTGAAAATGAGATGTTCTTATAAACTATTATTCAATGATAGTATATGACATTAATAATGTCTAGATAAAATTTAATGATTTTTTGATAACCATTGAATTATGTGTGGATTTCTAAAATACAGTCTAAAATTGAAATCAGAAAATTCAGAAATCCTTATCGATCAAGCAATCGATTCACCCAGGTATGAATCGATTTATCAATCGATGGAAGGCCATTTCCGTGAGCATAGAGGTTCACGGAATTGATCAACTGATCGATTAGCCCTATAATCAATCAGGTGATCAATTAAAGCATTTTTGCGAGCACAGAGTCTTATGGAATCAATCAGACGATCGATTTAAAGGTTGTGATCAATTGAAACCCAACTTCAATCGATTAAGAGACGCCTGAATCGATTGGTAGCTGAAACCAATCAATTAGGAATACTATTTTTTGTTTAAATTGTATGTTTTTAGTCTATTAAGCCATGTTTAGTCAAGTTAACAATCCCTAACCCTAAGAAATGTATTGATACTTAAGTATTTAATGGTAGTTTTCTTGATGAAAACAAGAAAGTAGTCAAAGGGAACTATTTTGGAGTTAAGGAAGATGTTTAGTTTCAATATTGAATTTTTAACCTCATAATTTCAATTTTTGGACATAATTTCAATTTTTGGTTTCCAAAGGTTTACGAACTCCAAGTCATTATTGGCGTAATGATAGAAGCTTGGTGTATGTTTTGAGGGGGAGGTATTCCTTAAAGACATTATTTATTATTTTTTTTTTAGATGAGGAGACAATGAAAGATTGGAAACCTTCATTATTATGAATGCTCAAGGATGAGCATTCAAAAACAATGGAATATTAGAAATCTTTATTGTGATGGGTAAATACTCAAGGGTGACCATGCGATAAATGATCAAGGGTGAGCATATGGTATATGCTGAAAGGGTGAGCATAGGATACAATGAAAGGTATGAGACTTTCATTAGTTTCCTTTGACAAAAATGAATCTTAAGGTGAAGAGTTTTGATGTTTGTTAAAGGGGAAGAAAACTATAGGGTTTAAGTTAGAAATCCTCATCATGCTAGGGCATGGGATGAAGTTGGGCTAATATGGGTTAACCTAACTTAAACATATTGTCAAATATCAAAAAAAAAAAAAGAAATTGTTGGTACAATCATCTCCGGATCAAGGTTGACCAGTTTGAATAAGCTCAAGTGGATTGAGTTTAAGTTTTGATATTTGGAGAATATGTTTGGATAATATGTTTGACTAGTCATGGAGGACCGGATACTTGACTTGTAAAGTGCTAGTTATAAGTTAGGCAACAGAAAGGTCTAACTCGAGGGTTAGACAAAGTAAAGTCTAAGTGGGTCAAGGAGGACCGTACGTTGGCAAAGGAAAGTCTTAACTACAGTTAGGCAAGAACAAGTGCAAGTAGATCAAGGAGGACCATACGTTGGCATAAGAAAGTCCAAGTGGGTCAAGGAGGACCACACGTTGGCATAATTAAGAAAGTCTACGTGGGTAAATGAAGACTCCACATTAGTAAAAAGAAGTCCTAGCTATGGCTAGGCAAGGAAAGACCAAGTGGGTCTGGAAAGGCCCACATTGGTACGAGGAAAGTCCTAACTGTAGTTACGCAAGAGGAAATCCCAAGTCGATTAAGGAGAACCGCACTTGGTGATTGGAAGTCCAATAGAAAATTGGCACAAGATGAAAAGTCCAAGCAGGTCAAGGGCTGACCGAACACTTGATGAAAAAGTTCCAACAGGTCACGATTAATTAGATGTTGAGCGAGGAAACTCTAGACTCAAGTTAAGTGAGTTAGGGTTGGGTAATTGATTGGGTAATCGATTGGGCCAGAGCCAATCGATCAGGTGATTGATTGGGATCTTTTCTTCACAAAGTAAAAGGTGTTGGTGTAGTTTACACTAATAACTGATGAATGACAAATTGATTAAAGTTAGACTCTGTGTGATCTAATCTTTCCACTAAGAATGTATGTTAAAGTCTGGATGTTTAATTCTGGTAGGAAATCAGGATGTTCGATTCCCAATGGAGTGATGTCCGACTGTGCAATTCCGACGGAAGATCGAGATGTTCGATTCCTAATAGGTTGAAGACCGGATGTGCAATTCAGGTAGGAGATCGGGATGTTAGATTCCTGATATGTTAAAGTTCAGATGTGTGATTCTGGTAGGTAAGTGAGGTAAGTCACTAAAGGAGAGTAACTTAGTGAGGACCTGTTCCTACTGGAAGGAACAGTAGGCGTCAGTCCAGCTTAAGTTCATTTTGGAAACCTAAGTTGAGACCTTGACTAGATCTTGGTCCTGGAGGGACATGATCTAATTAATATTGCATATAAATACCTATTTTATTATAGTAATTTTAATTTACAGGGTATGCTTTGCTTTGTTGGAATAAATATATTTTGCAGGTAAAAGAAGCACAAAAATGACTCGAATGAACAGTGCTGAAGGCGCCTGCTGAAGGTGCCTTCCAGGATTGAAGGCGCTTCCCAAAGATAAACTTCACAAGCTACGAAGTTTATCAACTCCGCTCGAAGAGGGATAAAGTTTGACTCTGAAGGCTCCTTGGGAAGCGCTGAAGGCGCCTTCAACCCTCTTTAAAAGGCATGTTCGAGCAGCGCAACTTCAATAACTCTCCTACAAGCTTCTACTCATCCGTTTGGCATTCTGACTGCTCCGACTTCGTGCTACTACTCTGCTATAATGTTGTTATACCCAACTGCTGCTGAGAAGTCGACCAACACCGAGCTTGATTAGAGATTCTTCACGTGTTGGGTAACGAAAGTACTTTCATTTATTTAATTACTATATTAAGGAAAGTGTAGGCTGTTACACTTGTTCTTATATTCTTATTGTACTCGATTCACTTTTCTGGCATTACCGGAAGAGGTCTTTAGTGAATTACCCAACGATACAGTCTGGAGGACCGTGGGTCATGGAGTAGAGTCGCCGAAGGCTCAGAACCAAGTAAAACTCCCTGTGTACTTTATGCTCATGTTTTTATTTTCCGTTGCGTAATTCTCTAATTTTTGAACGATCGATATTCAACCCCCCCTCTATCGAACTCTATAATTCTACAAGTGATATCAGAGCCTGGTCACTCTTAAATTGTTGCAACCACTAATCAAGCAGGGAGGTTTCTTTTTTTTCATCTTTCTTTTTCTTCCCTTTTTCAGTTTTTTTTAATTATATCTAAACTGATACAATTATCGTTTTGATAAATTTTCTCATCTCAATATTTTTTCAAATTGCTCAAAGTTGGTGCAACACCACTTGAGCCTTAGTCTTCATCTTTTTCTCCCACACTTCTCACCGCAAGACCAAGTCTTGGAAAAAGTTTCAACTTTTTTCTACTTCAGTTGTAAAATGGCACAAAACGAAGGTTACAAAACCGCTCGCTCTCCACTCTTCGACGATTTCCCATATTGGAAGAGGAGAATGAAAGTCTATTTTAATTAATATTGACATCGAACAATGGCTCTCCGTCCGGCAAGGATACCAAATTCCTATGAATCAACTTACAAAGACACTTAGCAAACCAGAAGATTGGAACTTAAAAGAAAGAAAGAGAATACAAATTGACAGCAAAGCGTTGAACACCCTCTCTAGTGTGGACTAAGGAGGAACTCAACCGAGTCGGACCATTCAACAATGCAAAGGAACTATTGGACAAGCTGGTTGAACTACATGATGGAATAACCGACTCAAGGGTAACGAAACGCGACCTATTGTTAAATTCTTATTTAATATTAAAATATATGAAGGAGAACAAGCTACTCAACTGCACGCAAGAATCCAAGACATCCTCAACGGTCTACACATGATCGGACATCAATTGGAGAACCACCACATTGTCAGGTACTCCCTCAACTCGTTTCCTCGAAACGCACTGTGGGCATCAATCATTGATATCTATAAAGTTTCAAAGAATCTTTTAGAATTAAAATTAGATGGGTTATTTTGTGAACTAGAGTTGCACGAACAGATTATCTCTAAACAGTCTGAGAAAGGTATTGCTTTTCTTGTAGGTACCTCAAAAGAAGCCAAAGCACAAACCCAAGCTAGAAATGGAGTCTGACTCAGAATTAGACTAAGAAGAGTAGCTAGTGAATATGGTAAGGAAAATTCTCACTAGATGAAAGAGGAATTTCTCCACGCATGACATGAAGAAGATGTCTAAATCCACCTTAAACAACCCAAAGGCAAACATAACATGCTACGGTTGCAACAAGAAAGGGCACTTCAAACACCAATGCCATAATGAAGACAAGATGAAGAACACCAAGAAGAAGAAGGCACTTCACGCTACATGGGACGACTCTTCCTCAGACGGATCGGAAGCCGACAAACCAAAACAAGCAAGTTACCTCGCGTTGATGGCAACTGGAGGCGAATCATATCAAGAAGATGACTCTAAATACGAATCAAGCCACCAATCCAAGTCTAGTTCGGACGAACTGACTGGGGTAAAATTTAATATTACTTTAAATTTTTTAAAATTATTTCTTATCTGAATAAAAAACTAACAAAAATTGAGAAACACGCTAAACTTCTCCTTGAGAAAAATAATACCCTTAAGGAACAACTCGGCTTATTGCCCAGCCAAAAAAAAATTTATAGGGCATAAAATACGATTATTTTGTTGGTTACCTGGGTTGCTGCGAATCAGCGAGTCAGTGAATCAGCGAGGAATCGATGAGGTCGAAAGGGCTCAAATATTGAAAGCATCGAAGTCGACTATCACCTGTAGAAGAAAGGTTAGTATTTTACCTCTATTTTGTTTTCTTTTTGTATTAATTATTTTTTAAATCGATTGTTTCCCTAGTTTTCTTCTTGATTATTTCTCAGACATCTTATTTTTGATAGATTTTGACAAAATGGTCATATTATTTTGTTTTTATTTTCCAAATTGATCAGTCTTCTCCACAAGATTCTTGTTGAGTTGTTGATTTGCTCATCTGCCATTAGTTTTTGGTTTCCAATCGTCTTAGGCAATTACGTGGGTCATGATGGATGTTCTTGAACTAATGACTATTTGATCTTTTAAGATCCCTTATAAACAAGATTGCATTACCTTTTCAATTGTTAATATGTCTAATTAGGGATTTTATTTGATCGAAGCCTAGTCAAAGACGTGAGCTACTTACAAGTCTTTTTTCTGTTCTAGAGTAGAGGCGAAGAGCATTAACATATATTGGATGTATTCGATTATCACAAAATCAAAAAAAAAAAAAAAGGAAAAAAAGAAAGAAATAAAATGATATAGAAGAAAACATAACCTCCAAATGAGAATCCATCTATATTCCTCTTTGTGAAGTTTTTGGTTTTCTTGAGTAGTCCAGTACACATAAATAATAGCATAGTTTTTCTCATTCTAGCTTGTAATTTTTCTATAAAAAATTTGATTAGGTAATACCTCTATGTTGGCAGACAAATCTTGTTATACTTTTATTGTTACATACTAGGACATCCTGAATTCCTGATACTTTTCATTGTTTTGTATTACTCAAAATAGTCATCTTAAGTAACTTTTGCCCATTCCCTTGTCTCTTCCCTAAATCTTGACAAATTTTGTCAAAATGGACATCTTATTTTTGGCATTTTCGGTATTGAATTGATGATGGTCAATTGGTTACAAATTGTCACGGATTATGGATAGATCTTTAGGAATTATGATGCTAGTAATAGTATGTAACCAAAATCTTTGTTGGAGGCTTGGAGCCTAGAATTTTCAGGAGTAATATCTAATCCTAGAATTTTTTTCTATCCTATTTTCCGTAGCATGTCTACTATTACTTTTACTTATTTATTTATTCGATTGTTATTTGATTATTTATTTAGGGATATAACTTGAACTATTTTAAAATGGAACATCAATCTGACGCAAAGAAAGGAAAGACGATAGCCTCGTACTTTAAGAAAAGAGACCGTCAAACTAGTGAAAGCACTTCAATTCCCACCGCCCCTATAATGCAACATCAATCTAGTGAAGGTTTTCCAATTCTTAGTGTCCGAATTCCTTCAATTTCTATTTTTAACAACGATCATCAGTTATCCTCTAGTTGTATTGAACGAGATCTAGGAAAAAGAAAATAGGTATGTGAATATCATATTAATGTACGAGATGAGATAAGATGTTCATATTTAATGATGGGGCCTTATCAACTAGATATGTTGGAGTATCCAACTACAAAATTTGGAAGTCAGAATCGTCGATTTCAAAAAAAAAATGGTTCCAGAAATTTCATTGGTTGGAGTATTCACCTTCAACAAATAAGGCAAATTGCTTTTATTGTTTTCTTTTCTTGAACGATGTTAATTCGTCTACTATCTTGGCATTGGTCAATGAAGGATTTGGCAATTGAAAAAGGGTAAATCAAGAAAAAACATGTGCATTTCATGCCCATATTGGTTCTGCAGTTTCTTCACCTCATACTATGTGCGAGAGAAAGGCTTAAAGTTTGATGAGACCCTCACGGCATATTGATAATGTCATGCATGTCTAATCTAAAGAGGAAAAAGAGAAAAATTGTTTGCGTTTGAGGACCTTAATTATCACTGTTCACTGACTAGCACTTCAAGGTTGTGCCTTTAGAGGTAATGATGAATCTCTATTTTCGTCTAATAGTGGAAATTTTCTTGAATTAGTAAAGGCTTTTGCAAAAATGAGTACAGAAATAAATTAAGTTGTACGTGAGAATGCTCCAAAAAATGCTCAATATATAGCTCTAGATATTCAAAAAAAGATTTTACATATTATGGCTAATAGAGTACAAAAGATGGTTTATGAAGAAGTTGGAGATAAATGTTTCTGTATTCTTGTTGATGAAGCACAAGATATATCTAAACAGGAGCAAATGACCATTATCTTGAGGTTTGTGAACAATTATGGAGTTTGACAGAAAGATTTTTTACGATCAAAAGTGTTAGTGATACTACCTCATTGAATATGAAAAAAAAATATCAAATGTTCTTGTTCATCATGACCTATAAGTTAAGAAAATCACAGGAGGCCAAGGATATGATGGTGCAAGCAATATGTGTGGTGCATAGAATGAACTTCAGGCATTATTTCTCAGAGATTGTCCCTATGCATACTATGTTCATTGTTTTGCCCATCGATTACAACTCACATTGGGTACTGCAGCCAAGGATTTCAATGTTATTTGGGAGTTATTTTCTCATTTGCACAATATAGTTAATATTATCACTTCTTCTACTGAACGCATTGCTGAGTTACATACTACATAGAGAATTGAAATCGAGCATATGTTGGCAATTGGAGAACGTGATTCTCGAAGTGGGGCCAATCAGATTGGTAATTTGCAGTGAGCAGGAGCTACTCGTTGGACTTCTCACTATGACTCAGTCAAAAGCTTGATAGGTATGTACGCTGCAACTTGCAAAGTTTTTGAAGTTCTTAGTGATCATTCTCCAAATGGAAGAGCTAAGGCTGAAGTTCGGGGGATTTATAGAAACATGGCAAGCTTTGAATTTGTGTTCATTTTGCATTTAATGCATAAAATTATGAGAATAACAGATACTCTTTGTCAAATTCTTCAAAGAAAATCTCAAGACATTTTGTCTGCTATTACATTTGTCTCTACTACCAAAACTATCCTTCAAGAACTTAGAGAATGCGGGTGGGAAGAATTTCTTCACGAAGTGAAAGTTTTTTGTACGAGAAGTGAAATTGATGTGCCTGACCTTGATTGTCAATATAAGATTGGTCGTTCCCGTCAGCAAACTACAGTTGAGCATCATTATCACTTTGATGTTTTTAATACAACAATAGATTTCATCTTGATGGAGCTAAATACTCGATTTAATGAGTCATCAGTGGAACTTCTTTCTCTGAGTACAGCTTTAGATCCTAAAAATTCATTTGAATCAATTAACAATGATGATATTTGCAAGCTTGCAATGAAGTTTTATCCTGAAGATTTCACAAATCAAGACATCATTGCTTTGAAGTATGAATTGGTACATTATAAACTTGATGTGATACAAAATTTGAAGGCTTCTACACTTGTTGAGTTATGTCAGCAATTGACTGAGAGTGGACGGTCAAGGGTTTATGTTATGTTGACTAGATTGATTCATCTTGTTTTGACGCTACCTGTTTCTACTGCTACTACTGAGCGAGCCTTTTCAGCAATGAAGCATGTGAAGACAGCACTTCGCAATAAAATGGAGGATGAATTTCTTGAAGATTGTTTGACACTCTATATTGAACGAGATTTAGCTAAGGATATAAATGTAGATTCTATTATAGATGAATTTTATGTTTTAAAATCTCGTAGGGCACAACTTTGTTGAATAAAATAATGTAATGACTTTTTTTATTATACAACTTTTTTTATAATAATATATAATTTATTATATTAATTCCAAGCCCACCCCAACTCGAATTCCTGGATCCGTCCCTGGTCCAGAGGATCTATCTTCCACAGAGACACCACACTTTTAGCCAAATTGAGTTGCAAACAAGATTAATAAATTTTAAACTTTACACTGAATACATAAATTTTTTATTTCTTTTGGGAATAAATCTTTTTCGAGCAATTCACAGACGAATATTTTGAAATCACCTTAGCATCAAGATAATTTCAACCAAACTCGAAGAGATTGGTTGAGTTGCTACTGAAGACAAAAAATGATAGATAAAAAATGATAAATTCCAATAGTCAATTACGGCACTAAGATACATGGCAAACTAGTTTCAGCCTTTGGAACATAACCCCACTTTCACCGTTAATTCTGTGCAATAATATTCATCAACGAACTCAAAGTTTCTAGTCTTCATCAATCCATGAGATGCCTTAACACCTTCGCCATGAAGCTATAACGATCGGCAGCTTCATCGATCTATCATAATTTGAAACAAACATTTTAAGATATGGTACGTTGAACATAATGTTGCAGCTGAGTAATTATCTGCGTAGGTCGACCAGCTCCGTGCCCTGCCTTGCATTCAATGCGACCAATTATTGGATTGCTCTGTGGACTATTCTCAATACTAGTGCACAGGCCGTATTGCAGAGTCTGTTAATGTAAAATTTAAATATCTTAAAAATGTCAACCACAGGGCCGGCTCAAGCCTATCTGAGGCCCTAGGAGAAAAGAAAAAATTATAGGTCTATGACATTGTTAAAAAAAATTCTTTGTCCTTTTTCATCAGATTTGGGGCTAACAAATATTCGGACTTGGGACCGAAAACTATGGTTTAAAAAAAATAACAAATCACAATATTAATTTTAAAAAATAAATTTTTATATTAAATTTAATTTTCTCACTTGTGATGCAAAATTATTAATTAAATTTTAATATTCAAGTTTTGATAACCTAATTTAGAGAATGATAAGTTTTACCGTATTAAATAGTGTATTATTTTTATTATTATTATATATATAATAATACATCTCAAAAAATAATAAGTTTATAATTAACTTACTAAACAATAAGTGTATTCAGATTGTTTAAAATTGAAGAAAGATAGAAATATGTTTAATTACTTAAATGAAAGATGTAGATAATAATCCTTAAAAAAGGAACAAAATTGAGGAAATAAGAACAATGAAATAGGACAACAATAAAAAAATCATGCTCAACTCATCATCATCAACCAAACACAAAAAATAAATAAATAAATAATATATGTACAAAATGACCAAACTTAATATAATTCTTAGAAAATAAAAATCCCAATGAGACCAAATCAACAATTATTACTTATCAAGAACTCAATGAGAGTCTTTTTAGGCATAGAGTAAAAGAAAAAATAAACTATATTTTTTATCACCTAAAGGCAGAATAGTTGTAAATGACAGAACGAAGACAAAGGAAAAAAATAGAACATGATCGTAAATATATCTAAATAAAAGCAAAACTTAATGTCTATCAAAAAAGTGAAATGGTAGGGGTTTCTAACTTTTTATTGCTCAAAAATAATAAAATCCTCCTTTTGTTCCGACACAATACGAACGAATGAATCAACATTTGAATTTAATCAGGGAGCATAGTAGCACCAATCGAATCAGTGTGAAAAAACTAGTATTTTTATTTTGTATTGTAGGGATAAGATAAAAACATTTCAATTTATGTTTTTATTTACAAAGGAGAAAGTGTCACTAACGAAAGAGAAATGTAATGAGGGAAAGCTAGGATTAAGAGATATTAAATAGGAATAGATTAGGTCTTATAAAATAATATATATAATTAAAAATTAAAAAAAAGGAGTCCCTTTATGACTCTGTTGGAACCATAATAAGATCTTTGTGAAATCTGAAGCTTTATCAGAAAATGAGATCATGTAAATTTTTAATCACGTCGGTCCAATTCTTTTCCATTTTCTTAAAAATAATATACATAAAAATATATTTAATATATTTGAAATAATGACCCCAATTTTTAGAGAATGAGATCATGTAATTTTGTATCATGTAAACCCTATTCTTTTTCATTCTCTTAAAAAATACATAACAACATATTTAATTTATTAAAAATAATGGGCCCCAATAAAAATTGGGGCCCTAGGCATAGGCTTTAAAGGCCTATGCCTAAAGCCGGCCATGCCTGAACCCGACTCATTGTCATCAATAGATGCTAGGGGCCTATGACTACTTTTTGATGGTCTATTAAAAAGATAGATCATCTGTCGGTGACAATAAAAAAAGTCCTAAGTTAATCATTTTCTCAATGTTACCTACGAAATCAATTTAAATTATTACTAAGTCATATGTTATACTTCTAACTATCTAAATTTGTAAAATAAGAATAAAAATAAGATCTATATATTATTATAAAAATTTACCTAAAAATATATTTTAGTGGGTATGTATGAAGGTGCATCCGAGCGATATTTTTAAAAAGTATAAGTGTTGTTAGAAATTTACTATTTCTATTTATAGAGATTTTTTTTTTAAAAAATGAAATTCAAAACGTTAGACTTTTAAAATATTAACTTACAAAAGCAGAACCGGTCATCCAGCTACTTATATTAATCATTTTAAAAAGTCGAAGCGTTACCCTTTCTCCTTTGAAGTTTTCCTTTACGAAAGGCTGCGCGCACGTGCGATTCTTTGACTCATTAAAACAAGTCAAAATGCGGTCCAAGTTTGGCATCAAAGTAAGTACTCTAATTAGAGCCACCCAAAGTAAAGTAGTCAAAGTTTCAAACATTCTGAACATGAAGCTTCGATTAAAATGTCATTGTTCATTGGACTAAAATTAAATTAATTAAAATAATATTAATTTTGAAAGTAATCAATTAGACCATGTAAGAATTTTTTTATCGGTCGTTAAAATAAATTTAAAAAGTAAAGGTGTTTAAGGTAATCAACAATCAACCTCCACAATTAAATATCTTTCGTTATAGGCAACCATATTCCATTTATATACTAGAATTATGAGTCACAAATACAGTACGGCCACTCCAGTAGGTGTTACCTCTCATAGTTTTATCTATAAATAAAGTAGCTGAGAATCAAACCGTAATACTGTCAGTATCTATCAAACATTTCATCTCGCACCATACCGGGACAGTAACATTATTTCTAAAAACTATCAAATGGATTAATTATTTTAATTATCTTGATTAATTACTTGAATATTAACAAGACAGACAGTTTTAAAAAAATAATTTAATTAAATTGTCTTCAGTTTCTGATATAATATAGTAAATCACTTAAAGAAATAATAATAAAAAAAATCAAAATTTCAATTTTAAATAAAATTAAAATTTTGATGATCACCTTTTAAATATGTATTAGTTATATTTTAAATTTATTTAATAAATACATTAGAGAAAAAAAGAGTTAGCAGAACATTATTTTAAGAGAATTTGTAAAATGAAAAGAATAAAATAAAAAAATTCAAACCAACGTGGACGTGAGATTTAAGATTTTTATTTAAAAATAGCAATGCAATTTGGACCTATTTTCTCTATCAAAATTAGTAATGGGAGAGGGACATTGAAATAAATATATGCGATTTAATAAGGTGAAGCTCATAAAAAAAATTATAGGGATGTTTTTTTAGACGGAAGAGAATAATAAATTTTTATGCTTTTGATTTGGTATTTGTTGGGTTGTAATGTTGTAAATAAATTTCTACATTGAAAGTATGGTTTTTTATCGAACCGCGTAGTTGAAGTTACAAAATTACCAAATCACGTATGTAAATTTTAAAATGATGAAATCACGTACCCATTTCCGATTTTACCCTTACCAGTCGAATCGATTCTAGATCAATCGAATCGATTCTATTATGTACAGAATCGACTCCGCTCCGAACAAATCA